>JAZEWU010000032.1:7237806-7259508 GCA_036362915.1 Geotria australis | reverse complement strand
GGTTGAGTGTCTTCCACTGAATCCATGGTGCATCTGAGCCAGGAGGGAAGTCTTCAGCAGGTGGGATTCCCATGCCAGTTGCAGGAGGGTCACTCTCGGGCGCGCTGCTAAATAAAGACATTGATTGAGAATGTCGGAGGCGGACGTGCTGGCCCCGTCCTCCTCCTCCTCCCGCCCGCTCGCCACTGCTGACGTCCAACGTGTCGTGACATCACCGCGTGTGGGCTGAGCGTGTGTGTTCGTCCGGAGAGCAGCACAAACAACGGCGGCGTGTATAGCGGGGAGGCTGTGGGATAGAGGAATTGGGTCAGTGACGCGCCCGGCTGACGGGACTTTAACCTGGCGACATCAAGAGCCCCACCGCCCCGCAACCACTGCGTGCCACGTGTTGCGTGAGAGGAAGATGAGGTCAGGTGGCTTAGCGGGAGAGCGAGCGCCTCTTAATCAGAAGGTGGCGGTGGTCAAATCCTGGCTGTTGCTAAGCACAGGCACATAAGTCAAGCTGCCAGTAACAAAGAGTGCTGCTGTCACAGTTGAATGGATGAAAGAGTTGACGGGTTGTTTTGAATCCAGCAAGCTTATGTTATAGCTTGGAAAAGCTATAACATAAGCATGTTCTCCCCGTTTCCGCGAGGGTTTTCGCCGGGCACTCCGGTAGTGTCATTGTTCCCTGCGTTTAAACCTTGAGTTGGCCTATACAAGTGACATTGTTTTTATTATTTGGCTCTGTGGAGGAAACTGAAGAAGCCGGAGGAATGCTATGTAGCATACGGAGAGAACTTACAAACTCCACACAGAAAGGTGCCTGAGCCATCTCGCTGTGAGGCTCAGGTATTACTACCCAATGTTACTAAAATTACTGGGAATCAAATGTTACATACGCATTGATTGAAACGTGGCACGTTGCACCTCAGATTGAAGTGGGTGTGAGCAGGTGCAGACGACGTGAAAGCATTTCTGTAGCTATGACGCCACTCACTATTCTTGGCAGGGTGTGGATAGTCTCCTAAATGCAACACTGCCAGTTTGCCCACATATTTGGCCCCTTAGCAGAAGAATCCGGTTTGTTTACATAAATTAGTGCATAGGGGGGGAAAAACCCCACATGCATGAGTTATAATTATATTGACTTGTTTACGGCCCAGGAACCAAGTGGTGTCAAACATGCCCAGTATAGCTTAAGGAACCGTCGCTTCCTCTGGAGCGGAGCGTGGTGACAGAGGCTCAGACGCAGCAATCGTGAGAGCAGTGGAAAGCGTCGAGCTGCTTTAATGATGGCAATAACACTGTTTCCCGCAGCTCCAGTGTGCAAAATGTAGCAGTCTCGCCTTCAATACAGCGCTGGGGCACAGTGCTGGCACAGTGCTCACTATAAATAGCTAGTCGTAATCACCATTAATTGTTTTCAGTGTGTGAGTTACAGGTGCTAATTATAGACGATTGCATGATCTTCGCACATGTGACGGGCGCAGCAATTACATTTGAAGAGAAGACAGTTACAAGTCCAGGTTTAGACAATCTACTTATACAAGTGGTGGGGGCTTTACAGTGTTGTGCTGAGCAGGATTATGAACAGCTCCCATGCCATGATGTAAGGAGCTTTGTAGCATATTTTGTTTTGGGCGATTTCAACTCGTTTTACATCCTGATATCAACATTTCATATCAAGATGTGACGCCTTTCGTTTGTTGTGATAATAATATTGCTTTATGTAACGTGCATACATTTGTGTAATGTGCTTAAATAATGAAAGCACGTGTTGCAAGTATCACGGTAATCTTTCAAAAGTCGACCGGGCCTTTTTGTGTTTTCTGAGTATTAATCAATTGAATTAGATGGGCATCCGGCTTTCACGTGTTTGTCACCCACTCATTGTCCCTTGCTTTTGCACTGTTTTTTGTTGAATCCATTGACGACACTCGGCTTAATGCGCCCATAATACCGCGTGTCTGTCGCGGTACCTCATTATCAAGATGACTTTTTACCGAGTTGCATCTGCTTTGCCCACTTCTCAGTGACCGCCTGCTCCATCTATCCGTCCATTGTCAGAAACCGCTTGATCCTGTACAGGGTCGCGGTGAGCTGGAGCCTATCCCGGCAAGCACAGGGCGCAAGGTAGGGCTATACCCAGGATGGGACGACAGTCCATCACAGGGCGCCTGCTCCATACTCTCGTGGAATACCACCGCTCCCCTAACACAGCAGGAATCTGCTAGCAACAGTCGTCCAGATATTCACACACGCAGTCGGGATGCGAGATTATGCTCAACGTCTCGGGCATTTAAACAAAGACTAAATCATCTCACCTTCATCACATCAATTAAAAACCAAATCGGAATCATAATAATTAAGCAGTGTTCTACATCACCCACCGCTGAGATGTGTTGATGAACTCTAAGATTAAAAAAATCACGTAAAGGAAATTAAGTGCAATAAGATAAGAAACAAGGACAGAGTGAATAGAGACAAATGGATAAACGGTACGAGGTATGAGGTAGACGGCTCCGCGGAGCCACACATACGGTTGCAGGAGACACACGGCTGCAGGAGACACGGCCACCGTGTAGGGGGCGCTGCTGGCTGCGCATTTTTGACAGTCCATCCATTTTCAGAAACCGCTTAATCCTTGTACACTGTACAGGGTCGCGGTGAGCCGGATCCTATCCCGGCAGACACAGGGCGCAAGGCAGGGGAACCTTAATCAAGAACCATCAACCACTCCTGGTACTGTTTACATGAACATTTCCCCAGGCGCCCTGCGATGGACTGGCGTCCCATCCTCGGTGTTCCCCTGCCTTGCGCCCTGTGTCTGCCGGGGTAGGATCCGACTGAGCAGGGCTCCGCGCCTCCGAATCAACGGGTGCAACGCGCCCGGAGAAAATGCGCGCGTTACAAAAGTAGATTTTTATTATTGATTGTTTAATCTAGATTGGCGTTGTTTCCCCTTCATGTCTCCAGTATTCTTAGTATTCTGAGAAAATATTATGGAAAGGCACATTCTGTTTCCAAGTATGTTACCTCTGATAATTTTCCAGGAACGTTACATTTTACGTAATGATTCATAATTGTATTAAACCCTGCCACTTATGTGAAATTAGATTTTTGTTTTAAAGCTCTCAATTTCATTGTTATGACACTTGAATGGATGCATTTGTGAATGACTGAACATTTTCACTGTAAATTGTGCTCTACGCATTGTAACAAGGGTTTTAAAAAATCGTATTTACATAACTAGCAACTGCATGGAAAAAACTAAAACATCCAGATTTGCTGCACAGAGGAAAGATTAGAAATAAACGTCACGCCTTTGCATTTTTTTACTGATAAGCGAAGGAAGCTCTCACAGTGGTGTAATGGTTTTGGAACTGTACTCGCTATCCACAGAGATCACTGGGTCAATTCCATCTCCCGGTGCGATAGTTGAAATTGTGCAGGTTTCTGAAATCTTTCCGCCTCTGCCCACCCATCAGTGTAAATGGTTACCACAGAGTTTAGGTGAACAGGTGCCATGTAGTGGGCTTAACGTGTTTACTACGCCCACCTCTTTCAAGACATCTAGTCTGTGTGGGAAAGTGAAGTAGACCAAATACCCTCTAGAAGTCCCTCTAGTAGGGGCCGTCCCCTGGCAGCAGCATGAGCGAGCAATTGCAGGGTTTTATCATTTTAATTGAGGAACAGGGGCAAATGTACTGCGTGGTTAATGTGCCCACCTTGCCATGTATATGTTTGCGCATGACAAAAAGTGCATTCTTTCTGGCAATACCACTGAAAATTACTGGTTCCTGACTTTAGGAACCACTAATCAAGTGTGCAAACGGTCACCGCTTTACTGATTGTCGCAATACAACTCTAGTTGTAACTGTGGCTTAGGGATCTGCCCGTCACCGGTCAACTGGATGTAGCTGCAGCAGATGGCTTTATCAGTGGCACTGCGGCTTATCACCTTGTGACAAACACTAGGAACAACCGAGATCGAAATAGATTTATATATTTAGTCGCTGGAACCTTTGCCGCTTGACCCGCAACGGTAAAGAATGTGTGCGTTGCAATCGCCTCTGTCCGTTGCCGCAGCTCGTGTGTTGCATCTCCCTGTTGGTGAAGTATGGCCAGGTGCTGTGACGCGTTGTGGGTTTGCGCTGTGAGTGAGCCGTCTGTCACTGTGCATCGGTGCTGCTGACTTTACACTTGTATTATTCAGTAGTACTCACTAAGTCTGGAGCATCTTTACAGGAAGGCACCACATTGGAATATTTGGCCACATCCAGTTAAAGTGTGTGTGTTTTTTGTTTTGGGAGTAAACCTGAGAACCCAGAGGAAGCCCATGCAGAACAGGGTGAGAACGTACAAATTCCACACAGGTGGAGGCTCTAAAGCTGCGCCTTCTTGCTGCCGGCCACAAGTATTACCGCTGCGCGACCCTGCCGCCACTGAGTACGTGATGTGTGCGATTCTCTTTAACAGTCGTAGTGTAGTCATGATGCACGGAGCCACTAAGACAGCGGCAATTTTCATAATAAAAAAAATAAGGAAGCCATCATAACAATGCTGTAATGTGATCCTGACAGCGGTAGGAAGAACAATGTGAAAAATAATCCGAAATATGGCGTCAATGTGCGTCATTGAGCGCGGAAGGACGATGCGAGCGCGGGTCCACGTGTGGCTGCGTGACTCGCGGGGGGCGGGTGGGAAGAGTGCGCGCGCTCGGTCACAAAGCGCGTCGCGGTGGGGGGCACGGCGATTACCTGCATCGTGTCGGCGCAACACTGGTGTCGGCAAATCGGAAGAGAGAACAAAACTCTAAAATGATAGCTGCCAAATTGTTCGAGGTGGGCATATATTGATGCTAAAAATGAGGCCGAACAAAACTAATTAAAGCGTAAAAATAAGTTGAATTCAAATAAAAAATTAACAATAAAATAAAAAAATATTACAAAGAGTATACATTTTTTATTTACAGTTTATAAAGCGCCCAGTATTTGTTCAATGTCGTAGGCATTTGTCTGAACAGCCTCGGGCAGAACCTTATTTTTTTTGAGGCGCGGATGTTACCACTGCGGCGCTGCATTGCTTCCTGTGTCTGCCGAGATAGGCTCTGGCCTCCCACGAGCCTGTTCAGGAATAAGTGGGTACTGGTATCTATGGTGAATTATTGTTATTTGCATGGAATCACAGCTGTGGCATCGTGGGAATTCTTTAAATAGCTGGGTGGGAAATGAATTGATGCACAATTGAATTGTTACAAAAAACGAGTGTTTATTACTTTTAATGGTTTTTTTGTCAATAACCACGCAGTTTTCTACGTGTCCGCAAGAGGACCACACATCACCAGCAAAAGCTGGAAAGAACCGTTGAGCTTATTTAGCTCTTTTTAACAGTTGTCTAGTGGGGCAGGCTAAGCATGTTACGATATCTCAGGGCACCAGGGGAAATTAGTCAGGACAATTAACCTCGGCAGCATGTCATTAGACCGTGGGCCGAAGTCACGAGGCAGCGGCGATGCAAGCGGGTCGCCGATCTCTGCTGTTTGTCGCCCACCTTCCTCCAACCCCCTCGCGTACCTCCGTGACCGCCGCGTGTCGCCCTCAGGTCTGCCCCAGGTCCCCCGGCGGCAGCAGCGGCAGCAGGAGCCACGGGGGGGCAACCCCCCAACCTGACGAGCAACAAGCGGCTGCAGCAGACTCAGGCGCAGGTGGACGAGGTGAGAATCGCGATTCGCTCGCACCGCGTTCGTAGCTGGAAGAATTGATTTTTCCCCACGCCTGACTGGATTTTGTTGGTGGCAATTGTTTGTCTGTTACCGCAAGAGTGCGTGGAAAATATGCTGTGCCAGTGCCAGAGGTGACTGGTGACACAATAAGGCACCAGTCACCGAGAGACCGGGATAGTATCATTTGCACGAATGGCATGGGTGACCAAAAAACGCAAAAGCAACAACATTAAAGTAAAGTATGAGATTGAAGGAATTTAATATCAGAGCATGCCCTGTGATGGACCGGCGTCTCATCCTGGGTATAGCCCTGCCTTGCGCCCTGTGTCTGCCGGGATAGGCTCCGGCTTGCCGCGACCCTGTACAGGATTAAGCGGTTTCTGACAATGGATGGATGGAATATCAGAGCAAAATTACGCTTGCAGCTGAAATGGCAAACTTAAACAAAATACATAACGTACATCAACACCACCCATGTTGACTTAGCCATGGCTATGAATTGAAGAAATATAAACGGAAGATATCCATTGAACTAGAGTGGAACCTCGGTTATCGTCCATAATTAGTTCTCGATCGACGGCCGAAAACCGAAGCAACAATTCCCATAAGAAACAATGGAAATACCATTAATCCGTTTATACACCCAAAAATATTCACAAATAACAGGTTTTATACAGACTAACTATCAATTTTTATACGGAAAACAATAAGAAATATATTAAAACGACAACGTTTCGGACGAATGTGCGGGAAGATGCTCACTCGGCAAGAGACAAGGACAAACTAAGGCGGTCGTAGTGACTCAGCACACGGCATACCCATGATGCTTTGCGTGGGAGACTGGGAGCATTGTCGTCGCACGGCAGCAAACGAACTAAACCGACCGGTTTGTTTGCTCGATAACCGAGGGGATGGACGATTTCCGAGACGTATTTTCGCCGAAAAAAGTGACTGATAACCGAATCGTACGATAACAGAGGTGAACGATAACCGAGGTTCTACTGTATTTGTAAAAATAACCAGATTGAACTGTTGCCTCCCATCTTGGCTGTGACGTCAGTGATGGCAAATGGACAGCGGCAGCAGTTTGTTTAACAATCGACGATGATGGAAATGACACGGTGATGTAGCTGTCGAGACCCAGAGGCACATATCTGTGCTGTTTGTCTGCTATTTCAAGAAAACAAAATTGCCTACCGCTGTTCCATTCATCAGCACTCGCTTAAATGTTTTCAGATTTTATTGACAGGGAACTGGTGCGTTTGTGCAATTTAATTGAAAACAAAATTGTTCTGGGCATTCAACATTTCCCAGCACCGCCGTCTGCACGTCACGGTCACTGCCTGCGAGAGGAGAAACGGTGCGATCGTCCCGTGACCCATTTACCGACCTCTGGCATGGATGGTGGCTGCAGCTTAAGGATTTTACACGAAGCCAGTTATTTAATGTGTGTGTGCTCCATATACGTTCACTTGGAAAAAGCCTCTAACGTTAATTGCAAATGCTAATAGAAAGTTACATTCTAAGGGACATGAGTCCAAGGACGGAGGTGATCATTTTTTACCACACACAAATGGGAAATACAGTGCTCCCTTGCTTTACGATGGTCTCACAATTTGGTGAAATCACGTTACAATATAGGTTCCATAAAAACATCACATTACTATCCAATTTCACTATACGATACGTGTTACGATATGGCTGCGCGTGAACGTGGGTCGTGCAGCAGCCAATCAACGATGCAAACGCATGCTGCTTGGGTAGCTTCTCAGCCAATAGTAGCGCTTTTTAGTGTTTACATCTCGGTGTTTACTTCTCCTTGTACAGTATTATTAGTCTGACTTTACGATGGTTTCACATTACGATACGTGTTCTGGTACGGATTAATGTCGTAACGCGAGGGACCACTGTATACAAACGTGTGATGAAATTAAATGTTATTCATCTTGATAAAAATGTGCCCTTTCAGCAGAAACCTCTTTGAGCAAGCATCTCGTAGGTTGACCATGCCAACCTGAGCGAGCGGTACTTGCCGACGGTGCTCGTTGCAACCAACCTGTGTCGGCCCCGTGTCAGATAATGTGTCTGCGTGTGTCGAGCAGGTGGTGGACATCATGCGCGTGAACGTGGACAAGGTGCTGGAGCGTGACCAGAAGCTGTCGGAGCTGGACGACCGCGCCGACGCGCTGCAGCAGGGAGCCTCGCAGTTCGAGACCAGCGCCGCCAAGCTCAAGCGGAAGTACTGGTGGAAGAACTGCAAGGTTCGCGCTCGCTATCTCCCGGAGACCCGCGCTCTAGTTTCGCGGTGCTCTAAAGCCGCCGGTCTCAACCGGTGGGTCGTGACCCGTCAGTGGGCCGCGAGCGCCACATAGCGGTCGGTGCCGACCATGCTCAGGTGGGCCAAATGGGCCTTGAGGTGCACATGGTTGAGAAACACAGGTCTAAAGGAAGATGCAATTGCAATAAAAAAACATTTGGCTGCTGTTTTGGTTTATTGCCAAAACAACGGATCCACGGCATTGTAGCAACTTGTGAAATAATAATTAACAATTGTTATTGGTAGAGCGCCCTTTATGCAGCTGGTCCTGTGTGACACGATGAGCCAATGACTGAATAACTAAACAAAAACTATCAACATATTTAGTGTTGTTGGACTTGATATATCTAAATTCTACCTGCCATGCTACAGTCTCATCGCAGAGCATATTGGCAACTGTCTAGAAAAATTTGGTGCTTGAAAGATTTCTCAGGAGTAGTCCTGTGAAATTGCTCTTCCGTAGATGAATGCATGGAGCGACGTGCTCTGTGAGATTTCCGAATGGATTCTTCATCTCGCGGCAAAAACGTCTTTAGCACAATTGGAATAAATTGGGGAAAAACTATCCCAGCAAACTAAGCTGGCGGCATGGCAACAAGCGGAGTATTGGCGAACGAGCTAACATGGCTGTGTGTGTATTGTTCCCTTCGCGCTGCCAGATGATGATAATTATCGGCGTCATTTGTGCCCTGATCCTGCTGGTTATTATTCGTAAGTAGCTGGCGGAATGGAGCGCCACGCTGCCCGCTGTGTGGCCGCGGCTCCTTGTGCGAGATCGCTCGCAGGACGATTGATAGTTCCTCCTAATTTACGTTCTCAATCAGGGTGGTCAAAAACCATAACTCCTGCTATTTGACGAGTGGTCAAAATTATTTGCTTGCTTGTTTGTTCTAGTTGACTCAGACTTTTGGAGAGGTTGTTTCACTTGGCTTGAGGGCCCTCTGTGCCACGGCGACACGGACCTTTGTTAACGGGTCTGCTTCCAAGAGGGCCGCTAATATCTGTTGCCATGGCGTGGGGGTGGCCGGCACGCCACCCATGGACCCTGTCAGACAGCAGCGCTCGAGAGATTAGTCTGAGCGGCGCCACAACACATTGAGCTCAGTTGCAGGGGTGAGTTTCCAATTATGGATTAACGAGCGAAAGGACCGCCGTCTCACAATCGGCCAGGTCAGCTGTGTTTACGCTTTTGCCAAATGCGACTGTCCCCGATGGAAGCATCGAAATCTATACTGTGAAGAGTGGAGTTTAGACCGAGGTACACAAAATTACACTTGTTGCTTTTTGGTAGAATATTGACTACGTAATATACTTTTGGATGAATTTGAATCGTTGTTTTTTTTGTTTGATATTTGAACACACTCGCAAGTCTCTGTTTCAGAGCAATATAATCAGGATACAAGCTACAATATAGTAATCATCACAAAAGCAACGAAATAGAGACCAGAACAAAAAGCAACCAAAGATAAATCGGTGCAAAAACAAGCACGCTACAGAGGAAGTTGAAAACGGTCCACAAACATAATTCGTTGCGAGACACATTTCCTGAAGTAAACAAAAATGTATGTAAAAAAAAGTTCAAAGGAAATTCAATTAGCCAAAATATCAATAGATTTAGCACGCACGAGCACGTGAACAGACGACCGAAAGCGTCAAATACAATTTCAAGTGTAGGTACTCCTGCAGACTCTGCCAATGAATAATTATGACCACCGCTGTGCTTGTATAGTGGTCGTTATTGCCGATTGGGTTCTATTGACGGCGGTTCTAACCGTCCCCATGAGCACAAGGAGCCCCGGTGGCGGAGCGGCGAGCGGCGGGGGGCGTCCGCGAGGTTTCATGTTGCGCGCTTCACCGAGCTGTTTTCTGTTTTGGTTTTGTTTGCAGATGTGGGCAATTTTGATAGCCGTCATCATTCTCATAATCATCATCATCATTAGTGAGTATACATCCCATTGCCCATCAGCTTTTGTTCCCTTTTTTGTTAATTTTGTACACATTTCATCGTTTTTTTTAACGTTAACGGCATTTAACATTTATTTTAATTGATCATGCTTTTTACTGCGTGAATGTTCTTGCTTCTTTGCATTTTACAATACACATTATGATGTAGTGTTAGTACTACTTAAAGTGTTAACAGATTAAGTCTACTCTTACATTTATTTCTATTTAGTCTTAACATGCATCGAGCCATAAAAACTTGCATCAGCACATTTTACAACACAAATGTTAAGATTAACCGCTAAATGTTACTTTCTACATTTTAGTTCTTGCCACGTGTGTTGTTGCTTGTGTTTAGGTTTCTAAACTTCCGCTTGTATTTTCTAATCTCCTTTTCACCTGTAGTTGCTCATTTGCATCTCACAGTTGTATTGACCACTCACTTGACACTGCTTTAACTCACAAGCCTATGTTACGCGCGCTTCTGTGAGCTCTGTCCTGTTCCCTGCCATCTATTTAGAGCTAAAATGCATTACTAACAATTTGACATTTGACCCAGGTGAGTGCTCCTCTCTCTTTACGGATGTCCTTGGCATTGTCATGTGCGTGGCGTTGTACTGCTTGTACTACACTTTCAGCTGTATACTAATCCCTTGAGATACGAAATCCCATTTGCAAGGGTGTCCAGGGTATCGATTAATACGTGTTTAGCACACGTAATGACAGTCCCTTCCTGAATGTCACTTTAACGTTTCACCTCTCGCGTTAAAGCCACCGAAAAACTCCTCCGTGATTGGTTCATTTTTCCCACACGTGAAAAAGGTATATATTTTTCTGAGAAATGTACCTGCTTAAAATCCACCCACTGGCCAGAATACAACACTTATGGGCCTTAGTCCACGTTAAAATAATAAAATGATAATATTGGGTAATATTTCCCAAATGTTGAACGTCAACTTGTGAAGAACAACTTCAGTTATGGTATAAGAATGACCATTGCCTGTAACCCCTTATGTTATGTGCAAAAGTATTTTTTCTGCATGTTTTAAACTTTAAGGTACAGAGCACTGTTGCTAACATTTATGTATTTTTGTTTTCCCTTCTCTTTCCAATGTTTGTTACCTCCACCTCGGCTCTGCATTTCATTGCATATTGCCCATCGTGATCATTGTGTCTGTGCAGTCTACTTCTCCATGTGATGTGTGGAGGAGGGGTTGAGGGGCTGCTCCCCATGGACCTGAGGGGTGTTTCACACTGATTAACCCTTTCACTGATTGCCACACATCCAAATCTCGGGCGCTGCCCACTTCCTTAAGAGACATTTCCTTTTCTGCAAAATAAACATTTAAGGGCCAGATTTTGTGCATTTGAAATTTCATCCACTTAGATTCCACAAGTGCCAACCAACTTATAGCTACACGATGTTGCCTACTACAGAATAACAAAGCGTTCTTGCTGCTGAATAGGTCGATTCCGTCACGTGCTGTCGTGGTTTTCGCCACGCGGCACAATTTTGGCGACGGTGACATTTTTGCTCGAGGCAAGAAAACCGGTGGCGCTCGTTTAGGCCGTCACGCCGCCGAGCTGCGCACCTTCCGTGCCTGCGGGGAGCGGCAGGTGAAAGGGTTAAACCTCGGAGCGCCCCCCTCACTCAACTCTCGTGTCTTGTCACCCAACGTGTCTTGTCTCCGGCTCTTACTGTGTTCACGCGCGGCCACCTCGTGCAGATACTTGCAGATACGTGGCTTGTGTTCCCAGTGCTGTCGAGAGGCTTCGTCCCCCACTGTTGCTTGCTATAGTCAATCGCTCAACCCCAAACACGTCTCTTCCTTCACTGCCACCTTTGCTTTTTTTTCAATGCTTCACCCTCTCGCCCAGCGTTTACGTTTTCAGTTTTGTTCGCCATCCGTGCGTCCTGCCAGCTTGGGTTGCGAGTCCTCGAGTCTGCCTACTGTACCAACCTGTTGGCCGTCGTTGGCTTCTGGTGATTTTTGCTGGCAAATTATATCCCCGTAAAAACATGTGAAACTAAAAGGATGGTTTGAAGTTGGGTGAAATCATTAATTGAAGGTCAAGTTGAGCAAACGACTGACCCCCAACAGTCCTAACAATTTCGGGCATGAAAGCTTCCTCCCCTCCGCGTTTACACACGTGAGATACCCACCTGTGCCTGGGCTTACCGGCAGCTGTGAGGCCGCGAATGGGTCACAGGATTCACGATGAGGGCTGCTGGCCGAGTGAGTTTTGTCACCCACCTACGCAGCTGTTTCCAGCATTTGACCGACTGCCCAATCTGGCACATTGCTCTTAATTTGTTGCCCACCTGCACTTCCAAGTTCCGTTTTCGTTTAATGTATTATTATTGTTGCTTGTAGTGTTTTTGGCGCATGGTTGTTTTCCATATAGTATAAGCTATTGTCCATTGCCTGCTGTTCCCATTCCATGCCTCATGCCCATGCACCTCCCCACCCTTTTGCCCCCACCCCTGACCCACCCCCACCCTGACCTTAATTAAAACTAAACACGCAGTTGCCGTTTACACCAACAAATAGGAGTCCCGGCGTCGCGGCAGCAAGAAGGAACGCCACCTGTCCGCTCTGTTGCCAGCGCTCTCCTCCATATGCCTCCCCCACTTGTTCTCGCCCTCACTCGCCCTCACTCACGGCGTCACTCACCCTCTTACTCGCCCTCACTTGCCCTCGCCCACTTGCTCACTCATCGTCACTCTCCTCATACGCCCTGACTTCCTCTCACTCACTCTCCTCGCTCGCCCCGCTCGCCCTCACACGCCATCACCTTCTCTGCCTGCACCCGCTCGCCTGCTCACCGTGATGAATTGCCATGGCCGCCCTCGTATCCCATGGGCCCACACCGTACATTCGACTCGGTGCCACCCGAGATGGCAACGCTTCAGATGTACCGGCATCGGCAAAAGTGAATTCTGCGATAACCTTATTTAACGATCATCACATAATCCACTTTTATTCACCACACACAGAAACCGGTATAACTGAGTCGTTGCCACCGGCAGTGGTACGCGGACCGGTTTGGGGTTTGGCCGCAACCCGCAGAATGCGTTGTGCCTGAACGGCGGTGGCGTCGGGGCGGCGTGGAGCCGGAGGAGGAGACGCGCGGCACGTGGGCGCAGTGCCGCCGCCGCAACGGCACACGACGAGAGCACTCGTAAATATCAGCCGCTTCGAGCATTCTCAAGTGCATTTAAAGCGCTACGGCATGAATTTGTATCGGGGCAGGAGGCTACGTTGCAATTTTCAAATGTGCAAGTGGGTAACGTGCATTAATTAATTCTGCCGGCTGCTGTTAAGAAAACAACCGCCAACGTTGTGACGAAATGCTGTCGGCGCTGGGCGACGGCCCGGGTGCCCGGCGTTCAGGCG
Source organism: Geotria australis (assembly GCA_036362915.1). Classification (NCBI taxonomy): domain Eukaryota; kingdom Metazoa; phylum Chordata; class Hyperoartia; order Petromyzontiformes; family Geotriidae; genus Geotria; species Geotria australis. The sequence goes on along the minus strand of JAZEWU010000032.1, from coordinate 7,246,145 downwards.
CAGCATGCCGGGCACGTGCTCGCTCGCGTCCGTATCGCGTGTGCACGTGTCGGGTTGTTGTTCAGCTCGTAGCTTTCTGCACTCCTAACAAGCAGCACTCCATAATGTTAAAGTAAAAAAAAAAGGGCCGGTAATTCAGAAACTCATCGCAAGCTCATGAAAATGCCTGTTTACTATTTTAGTTTAAGTTAATCTTATATACAAAGGCCAGTTGGGTGTGCAAGATTATAATTTTTTTAGCTATTAATCGCTTAAAAATGTCAAGATCTACATGTAAAATTGCTCCACTTTAATGATCAAGGTTGGGGGTGTGGGTTCGTGGGGTCACACTGCATGCAATCGGGCCCGGGCATGGAAAACTGGCGCGTTCCCAACGCAAGCTGAATTGCTCAGCCCGGCAAACACGGACAATTTACTCAAAATCCAGCTCCACGTGACATCTGGACACATTCCAACTGGCCTGGGGAAAAAAGTGTCTTGATTTTAATTTTGAGTGTGTGTGTTAGGTGTAGCGTGAGTGACGTTGGCACACACGTTCACTGTGGTGTCCTTATTCAGGTGTCCTTATTCAGTGGAGGGTAGTTGACCTAAGTGATATCGTAATCCAATGATTAATCACAGCCTCTTTGTCATGACTTGTGGACATTTTTTTACGTGACCTACAAGCTGTAAGATCGGTGTCGTTTGTGTCTTAACTATAAAACATTCCAGGCGGGAGGACGTTTAAGCAGTTGCTCTTTAGGGGGAGACTCGCCTAATAGGTAATGGAAAAGCAAAATCCTGTTTTTTTAAAATAACTTTGATGGCGCACCATAGTTGGTCACGATCACCTTAAAAACAGAGCTTCTGCCTAGCCTCGTTTTGATTTCCTTCATAATTGCCTGCTCAGTATCGGCCTTGCAGGGAATCCTGTGAACCGTGTGCAATAGAATATATAACTATGGTGAAATGAGAAATAGCACAGGGGTAAATTGTACAATTTGTGTGGTACAAGTGTTGTGTGTCTCCAATGAAGTATACATGTGTAGTGTCCAAGTTGCCCTGGCTGGAGGCAGATTTCTCCATGAACAAGATGTCGATGCAAGTGAGAAATGGAAGTAGAAACCATCGCAGGATGAACATATCCGGTTCTGTTGCATGCAGTTGAAAACAGGGTTCTGTGCAGACTCCCGCACACGGGTAATGCTAAAGGCTACGATTTTGGTACGGTAATTTTTACTGAAATTGTGGCCGCGATGCAGGCAAAAAACAATGTGCGGTAAAGTCGCTAGTTTGTTTTCGCTCCCAGCCGTGTGCACCAGAGCTTTTAACTAGAATAGCTCATTAAAAGCAATAATAGAATAACTTGTTTTTGAAAAATGGTAAGATTAATTGCAGAATGTTATGAAAAAAAGGCTTCGTTCCAAGACCACTTGCATGGGACAGGCCTCCCTCCCCACCGCGCCACCCCCCTACCAAAAATGTGAGCCAGCAGCAGCCACCACTGCAAATATTATAGACCGCCCTGCAGAGAAAATGCAGACGTGCCACGTTTTAAACAGGCAACGAAGGAAGCACGTAGTCAAAGGAATTTCTATCGCCAAATCCAAGATTGCTCTTTCGACTTGATTCAAATACACGGTTTTTGTAACAGACCGCCGTAACCTCCGTGCAAAAAATCGTAGCTTTAGGTGCGCGAAGGTATGTGAATCCGACTTGGAGAGAAGTGGCTGAGAGCCGTTACAACCACTGTTCACTTGGGTCGTGGCTGCTCGGCCTCGTCTGGCGCGATGGAGCAGGTCGGTGTGGCGACCTCTCCCCTTATGCCCTTGGCTTGCGCGCCTGTCGATGTCATAAAAATCGCTTAGGAAAACTACTCGTGCTAAGCAATTGTGAGCTTCTGAGAGCTTGGGGTTTTATTAATTTGTTTTGTTCGTTGCAGACATCTAATTAAGATGTATTTGTGTGTGCATTGGATAGTTATTAGATCGTTGTGCCCATTCGGCACCAAGCACCATTGTTCAGCCTTTAAATATAATTTGTTAATCCTTAAACACTGAATGCCTGCAGCAGTAGCCATCAATACACACAGGGATGCAAACTCCACAGTGGTTTGAGGATGGCGTTGGTTTGATAAACTGTGGCTTAATTCAGCTCGTCTCGGACTGTCCTGTTTTATTTTCTGGTCTCTCGATCGCATCATCCTAACGGAGTGCTGTGGCCTACCCCCGTCAATCTCTGGAGAGTGTGGGTGCGCGTCTCACCAGCGTGGACCTGTGGGCCGTTGCTTTTAGCCCCCAACGTTAAACTCTCCTTTAACGGGCACCGACTGGTATAGGCGATAAGGAAATGTGCTTGATTTCATGCAACTGGCCGTTATCTTGCGTAGCGCTGCAGTCTCCCCCTAAGGTTAAAAACCACAGCAGGCCGCACAGGTGACCTGACTGACGTCTGCACAAAACCTTCTAAACGCAGCCCAGTACCGGAATATGCCCCGTTCCAGCAGGAGGTCTCGGCACGCAATCAGCACAGTGTGTGCTTGGCACATTATGTGTCTTTGGACATTCCCTTTTGATAGCCTTTCAGAATTGGTGCAGTCATTGCGCGGCTCAATGCGCGTGTTCGCGTGCGCGCATATATAGCGGGTGTATTTATAGAGGTTTTCTTGATAGATGTGTATTTTATGCCGTGTTTGTAATTGTGCTGTGCTCTTTTTGCACGTTATATTCTTATATACGCATATATACTGTACTCATGGTTGACTGGCGTTCTGTGGGTGTAATACAATTACAAATATTGGTGGCGTTCACGCTCACAGCCGTGCGCGAACCTGCGTGCGTGCGTGTGGCGTGTATCTTTAGGGCCTATGCGTGTGCAGAATTATTCACGTGAAGGGAAAAACAAGTGGAAACTCGTGTGGTTTCGGTACTTTACCTTCGACGTAGTGTGTATAAACGATCATTAATAAAATTTGTCTGTAATGTGCCTGGTGTTCGTGTGATTTTCTGCTTGAACTGACGCCTTTAGATGACAGGCACTGACACTCCGTTGGTAAGTTTATGTTGTTACACATTTGTGGATGTAAAGCAAGGGGATGTTCGCGTGTTGGGGAAAAGGATAAGCAGAAAGACCTTGATTTAACGGTCCCCCTATTCAACGGACTTTGGAAGCATAAAACGCTGTCCGCTACTAAAACAGGAACTGTGAAACATGGTGGTGGTTTTAATGGGTACAGTAAACTTTAATAAAGGGGCTCTAGTATAAACATTGTATTACGACTCCAAAACCGCTTCTCCATTCAATCAGCTGCCAGGAGGAACCCTCATGCAGCATGGCCGCCGTACAAGCCCGTGTGCAACATGGTTGCCGTAACATCGTCGGTAAGTGGTTGAGGTAAGACGCATAGTAATGTTGTAGGGTTTAACATATATACAATGTTGGTTTGCCTGCGTTTATTTCTGCGTGTGTAAGTTGTGTGTCTGGTGTCCTCTTCACCCTCGTAGCCCGTGTTTACGAGTGGCTGTATAATTTATGATTTTTAAAACGGCACACGGACTTAAAACAGCAAGTTACACACAAAAAATGTCAAAATATTGAATCTATTTTATTGGCACCTTGTCGAAACGGGTCCAGACTGTGCGTTAACCCCAACGCCACCAAAATATGTCACAGGGAAGGCGGTCTTGTGGAGAAACCACCTGTGTTGTGTTCTACATCAGTGGTCCCCAACCACCGGTCCGTGGGTCATGTGGTACCGGGCCGCACAGACAGAATGAATAAAAAAAAATATTTTATTGATTATCAGTCTGAAAGATGTTTTATTTTGAAAAATGACCGGAGAATTCAGCGTCATGGTGAGTTGTATTTTTTATGCACTGTATATTTGTTTTGATGCCGGTCGTATTATTTTATTTCGTCATATTTATCCCCCCACACCTTGAAGACCAGTGCGCGAAAATATTGTCTTACATGAAACCGGTCCGTGGCGCAAAAAAGGTTGGGGACCGCTGTTCTACATTACGGCGCGGCCGACCATTCTTGTATCCGTTATGTTTCTATGCAGGGAGGCACGGTGACGCGGTGAGTAGCGCTGCCGCCTCACAGCAAGAAGGCCCCGGGTTCGAATCTCTGCTCGGGTGCCTTTCTGTGTGGAGTTTGCATGTTATCTCCCCGTGTCCGCGTGGGTTTTCGCCGGACACTCCGGTTTCACTCCCACAGTCCAAAGACATGCTGCTGCATAGGTTAATTGGCCTATTGGCCTGCGGACAAAATTGCCCCTGGTTCCCTGTGATGGACTGGCGTCCCATCCTGGGTATAGCCCTGCCTTGGGCCCTGTGTCTGCCTGGATAGGCTCCGTCTCACTGCGAGCCCGTATATAGGATTAAGCGGTTTGTGACAATGGATGGATGTTTCTATGCCGAGCCACGGACATGGGAAGAAAGTGCAACAGCGTCAGTGCAGTGGCGGTGACCGCGCATTGGCGGAGCGAAGGGGGTCACGCAACACGTGGACACGCACTCGCCCCGGCATAAGCACGCAGCCCATGTGTCGCTGGCGAAGAACCACGGGCGCACACTCGCCGCGCCACACGATGCCCCCAGCATTACGATGCGTGGTCAGGGGAGCTGCCTCGGTGTGCTTTAGATAGAGAGGTGGTTATTATTACAGCAGAAAACTACCCGGTAAGCTTGCAAGCTCTGGAAGCGGGATTCCTGCGACATAACAAACATGCGAATTGACGCAAAAAGGGTTTAGTTTATTGATCTGTACGGTCAATAAATCCAAATCCAAACGATTTTGCCGACGTGTTAAGTAAGGAAGTGACGGCCATCTTAGGGGACGCTGGCAGATTTTTGCCGCTCTTAAGATTTCCAATTTCACGACCTTTCAGTGTATTCGAAGCAGCCTTATTCAATAATTTATTCATTTCGTCCTTTGGTTTTTATTTATTTATTTTTCATTGTTGACATGCCGTTCTCTTCGCGGCCCTTGTGCAGCGCTTTGTGACCCTCGGGTGAAAGGCGCTAAATAAAACACTATTATTATTATTAAGTGTGAATCGGGCCCAGGGACCTGCAATCTAGAACTCACCGGTTCCATTTGATCTCCCTGCGCGGAGGTTATAAAAACAAACAGTTCGCGGTTTGGTGAGCTAACGTGAGTGCTCGGACATCAGGCAACACGTCCGGTAGCATACACGGGGAGACCAGGTGCCCTCTATAGCTCTCTCTGGTGGAGGGCCTTCGGCCAGCAGTGGCTTGAGCAGGCATTTGCAGGGCTGCGCATTTACCTTTTAAAGCAGTGGTTGCACGTGCTGTAATATTGACCGAAGTGTCGTTTACAATGGCTGACCTTCCATAACCGCGAACGTTTAAACTGAGCATTTCCACAGACACGCAATACATAAGCACGCGCGTAAGACGTGAGATTACGATTACGACTTGCTCAAAATACATGCAGATGTTACGTATGGAGTGAATTAGACTGTGAACACAAGGGCTGTGCAGGCTTCACACAATAGCGCCCTTTCCTAGCGAACAATGTCGTAATCCGCTTGTATTTATGGTGTATCGAGGTGCGTTTCCTGGCATCCGCAACGCGCTATTGCACCCGGTATGACACAATCCCGCACTCTACGCAGTGCATCACAGCACCTACTTCACACACCGCGTGAACGTACAACCTTCTCACGACGCCGCTTCTCTGTCGCGGCACCGACAACACCAACTACGCCAACACAAAATCCCCCACAACCTTCAAAAGCTACCAAAATAACACATTTTCACCAACACATGACAACCACTGAGCCAGGCTCCGTGCCTCCGAATCCACGGGCGCGATGCTCGGGGAATATGTGCCACGCGTTCTAAATGTATTTATTAATATAGATGGACTCTGGGTCGTGCCTGAAGCGGCTTCACACTCGTGCTTTCCCTTTCATTAAGGTAACAAATGATCCCGTCCAGGCATAGGCTGCTCACACTGTGTTTCATGTGGGTGAAGGTTCAAGCCGACCTCGTGCCCAGTGCCGGTGATGCAACCACGCCTCGCCATCGCTCACTTCCTCTGGACATCCCTCGTGGCTCTTACACAGTCGACACCCGACCCTCTTGGCCGGGGCTTTGGGTGCAATTACATATTGAATAATCACACCATCAACCTCCTTTCCATATCTATTTCTCCACGTACAAGAAATGTATGTTTTACACATCAACCAAACAGCCCTCTGGGAGTGCATGTCAGTAATACAGTGTCAACACAAGCTCTAGGCCACTTTTGACGTGCATTGTCTCATCAGGAGGGCCAGGATTGCTTAAACCGATGCTGGTTACTGCCTTCCACGTTGCACCTGTTATACGTGCTATAATTTCTATTTGCTTGTTTTTTTCTCCATGATTACAATTTGTTTGCTTTTTTGCCCCTATTTATAATTTCTTGCTTGCTGCACAATACTAATGTCATCGCTTTTACTATTTTACCGACCCAGGTCACTCTTGCCAATTATACTCGCCCTGGTCCATCGAGTTGTCCGCTGGCTGAACAAAACGACCTTGCAACGTTTGGCGGTATTGCTTGTGTTGAGGATAATCCGGGAGCATGTACGAAGCTCCGACAGTTCAATTCCGCACACACACGCGTGCTCGATTTAAAAGGGAGAGCGGCGAGAGAGAGAGGGAGGCGGCAAGAAGCCGCGCTTCTGACTGGCTGGGATTTCTATTTAGGTCATCACGCTTGCAGGGCATTGCCTGGGGCGATGCGCGCGCCCAACACACGCGGCCACGTGCGCCTGCTGAGGCCGCACACCCTGCGTCCCGACGCCCCATCCCTGCCCGCCCGGGTCGCCTCTCTGCACATGGTCGGCTCCTCGACAATCCACTGCTATGTGCGAACGCCGCCCAGCACCGTATCCTTCATGGGGGGAAGCTTGTTTCATAGCGATTTTTTTTTTGGGATCAGTCCTGAATTAAAACCTCACTGCATGTATACTTAACACTGCCTTACAACAGAAGCAAATGTGGTTTTGATAGCCCGTAGTTGTGGCCCTGGAGAAAGACCATTCCTGAAACGTTCGTGAAGGTTGCGAGTTTTGTCAAATTAAGAGTGTATTGCACATAGATGGCCCCTTGGGATGAATCTCGCTTGGCATACTGCAGGTGCGAGTTGCCGAAGCGTTTGCCCATAAGGCGCTGTATAGGTTCTCTCGTGTATTATTGTTGTTGTTATTAAGGATGGGTGTGTGGGTGGAGGGGCTGGCTCAGATCTTGTCGCCACTGATCGCTCCGTCAGTGTTACGCAGCTGGCTCCAGGTCTATGCTTTATAGTGCAGCGCGCTAGCCACCACTGTCACGACGCGCCCCCACATTGTAAAGACGCGGGGCTAATTAGCTTAACGAAGGCAGCGCCTATGTTTAGGCGGAGTTCTAATGCGAGATCATCTCCACCAAATTTAGCCGCGCGGCTCGGCCCCGGCTTTTCCGCGTCACGGTGAGGCCAGGACCCTCGGCCCCTCGACCCCTCGGCCCCACGGTCCCGTGGCCCCTCGGCTGGGCCCCGCGGTGAGGCTGGGGCCCCTCGGCCGCGCGGCCCCACCGCGGCCGCCTCCTCCCAGTGCCGCCCACTGTTCACCATCATCACCATTATCCCTGCTGAACACATTATGATAATGAGTGCGGATGATGAACGCGGGCACACTGGTGGCAGTGGTGTTCAAGGGCAAGCAAACATCTCGACACATTCATCAATAAAACTGTGACGTTTAAAGGACAAAAAACTGGCAACGATTCGTGCAATGGACAGACTTCCTTGCGCTATGCAGAAGGGCCATTGGCCGAAACGTCGCCTATTTGATACATCTGCCTCCGTGGCGGTCGCCCTCTCTAGCCGTGTTCCTCATTTGGCTGCCAGAGCTCAAGGCGCCACAATAAACCGCACGACGTGTCCGGCTGCACGACCGATCACAATGCAGCGCACATCACAATGCAGCACAGGTCATATGCAGCTTACATCTGAATGGAAGGTGATTCGTTGGCGAACACGTGTATTGCATCAATGGGCGCGATGCGCGGAGAAGGAAGTCCGATTGTTCAAGTTCTGAATATCGCGCGTAATCAGGTGAGAATACGTGGGCTAGATTATAATAACGGGACAAACCGTCCATCCGTCCATTGTCAGAACCGCTTAATCCCGTACACTGCACATGTGTCAAACTCAAGGCCCGCCACGTTATTTTATGTGGCCCGCGAGAGCGGCCCACATAACATTAACAAAGTTAATAATATTACTAATAATTAATAACCTATTTGACATTTCTCTTTATTTACTTGAAAAGTTTGATGTTTGATTGATGGAGTAATGTGGGT
>JAZEWU010000032.1:7195312-7226090 GCA_036362915.1 Geotria australis | reverse complement strand
CCCCCCCCCGCGGTGCAGCCAACGAGGAGTACTACCAGCTGTGGACGGTGGACGATGGAAAAACGGCAACGCTCGATATCGGGACATACACCATGGAGGAGCTGGAGACCATCACCTCCGAATACACGCCCAAGAGCACCGTGAGCCTCTCCTCTGCTCATAACCGCACCTCCTCACCCGCTCACTCATAACCAAACCTCCTCGCTCGCTCGCCCACTCCCTGCACCTGTTGCCATCGCCGTCGAGTGAGACGCTCCGGCTCTCCTGCGCGGGCGTCCCCTGTCACCTCCTGCCACCCCCCGTTCCCTCCATCACCCCCGTCACCCCCCATCACCCCCGTCACCCCCCATCGTGGTCCCGTTATTAACACCGCGCTCCGCGGCCCGCAGGACACGTTTGCGATGGTGGTGTCGCTGATCTCGGGCCGCATGATGTTCTCGTCGGAGCACACGGCCTGGACGCTCGGCTGCCGCAAGGAGCTGCTGTCCGACGTCAAGTTCGTGGAGATGCTGGCGCCGCAGGACGTGAGCGTCTTCTACAGCGCCACGGCGCCGGGCAAACTGCCGCCGTGGGGCAGCATGCACGAGGCCGGTACGGCGACGCGCCACGCACCGCGCCCTCCCGCTTGTCCCCATCGCCCTCTCCGTGCCTCTCCGTGCCTCTCCGTGCCCGCGCCCGCGCCCGCTCCCCCCGACGGAGCGATGGGCTCGCTCGGATCACGAGATCTCATTCTGCGGCTGCGTCGCACGGCGTGTGTTGGTAACGGTGATAATAGTACAATTTATGACGTGCCGCGCAAATTCCGCGCCTGCTCGTAGACGAGACGCGTACACGGAGGCGTCGCGAGGAAACCGCAGAGAGGGGGGGAGTCGGCCAGGCGGTTAGCCGGCGCCAACCCGCCACTAGACACTGCGTCCTATATATTATGATGTTATCGGACAATGAATCAACGAGTGTTCCCGAGCGTGCAGTGTTGCGCGTCTGGCCGTGCGCGTGCGAGAGATCGTGGTGCCGCCGTGTCGCGAGCTCCTCGTGTCGCGGGCTCCTCGTCGAAACTAACCTCGTCGTCTCGTTGCCTCCCACAGCCGCCGCTGCGTTTGAATATCCCCAAGAGAAGCCGTTCTTTTGCCGAATCCGGTGAGAGCCACTTCCCGCTCGTTATTTTACTTCACTAGTTACTACGAGTGCTTTTTCACGTTTGAAAACGACGTCGATGGTGATGATGAAGACGCGGATTCTAGATTTGTAAGGCTGACAATGGCGTGTTCCGTTCGCCGGGTGCGCAGGGGGGGCGGCAGTAAGGAGGAGGCGGTGTACCTGCCGTTCCGGCTCACGCCGTACCTGATGAAGGTGCGCGAGGGCGAGGACGGCGCCGACGCGGGCGGGGAGCCGTGCTGCCTCGTGCTGGCCGAGCGCGTGCACTCCGGCTACGAAGGTGAGAGCGCCGCACCGCCCCCTCTCCTACCGCAGCCGCGGCTACAACACACGGCTACAACACGCGGCTACAACACGCGGCTACAACGACAAGCGCCGGTCGCCACTGAGCGGCGGTGACGTCACCACGGCGCTTGTGCCAGTAGCGTCCTTCGTGAGCCTCCTCCGCGGACGCTGATCTTGACACCGTTGGTACCGGTCAGCGGCAAGTCCACTCAGCTCCACGTCGTCCTGTGCCGCATCGGCCCATCTCTTCTCCTGCCCGTGCCGCGCCCGTTTAGCCCCCTCTACCCGGCTAAACAGAAGCTTTTTGGGGCATGCGGTGGCTGGGCATGCAGCCTCGCCCGCACGAGGAGCTCACAGATGTCGAGATCTTTTAAGGATCTGTGAGCTCGCACACACCATTCTCGTTATACCCAGGAGGAATTGTAGGCAGGTCAGCCTGAATGTTGCAAGCCAGTACAGACGTCCCGTCAAAGAGGTCCATGTTTCTCAACCGTAGGGAAGAGAGAGAATACCTGTGCCCGAGAAGACCCGAAGCTTCGTTTAAAGTAACAGGGCCAGAGAGCTTCGACGAAACTTTACACAGCCATTTAAACAGATAGCGCCGCTCGACTGCTCTGAAGCGAGACCTCCACCGTCCGCACCGCCGCCAGCGTGGACAGCCGTTCACGTGCTCGCCTGTGTCTTGTCGTTGCGGCGTCTGTCCTGTGTCTGGTGTATAGAACAAGTGCGCTGGCTAGGCGTATCCGAATCGCTCTTATCCGTACAAATCAAGAGTAAGTGGAAATATGCGATGCATTGTTACAGTCCGCTGGAATTACGCCCGCACAGTGCACGCTAATTGACGGCGCTCGCGGCGATTGCCCAAGGTTTTTTTTTTTCACTGATGCAAATCGCAAACGGCTTTTTTTTTTGCGACTGCGCAAATTTTTTGCCTACATCATCGGAGTATGTCACGTGACATCGACCGTGATGTGATCCGAGCGCTTCTTTCAGGACGGACGCCAAACAGCGAGATCCTCACTCTCGCTGTCGTCAAATATTCTCCGCATTAAAGAATTGCTGCTCGTAGCGTTGTGAGGGACAGGAAAGTGACGACCGGTCTTCCCAGCGGTCGTAGCTTAGAGAGGATGATCTGCTGTCCTCTCCTCCGCTGGTCAAACGAGCGTGTGAGCGTGGCGGTCAGCTGATGATGAGCGACACGCGGGGATTCGTCCATGACACCCAACTCAGCTGGCCTCTGCGCCCTCCCGACGCCTCTCGCCTCCGAACTTCACACGATTCAAACCTCCAGAGTTCTCACCCACACCCGTAAGCGAGACGGCAGCGTCCGATACTGCGACCCCACCACCGGCTCTCCAATCCATTGCCAGATCAATTTCAAGATCACGCTCAGCATCTTGTAGATGCTGTGTGGACTTGCCGCGGCCTGCCTCTGCCGTCGTCTCTCTCTGCTCCACACACTTTCCGCTCTAGCGACCGGGGGCTTTCTGTCGAAGCCTCCGGTCAGCCTCCACGCAGTGGGAGCTCGCTCACTCTCTGCCTCCCCCAGCCACGAGTGATGTGTTATTTCCCTGCCCGTGTTCAAGTCCAGTCTCTTCTTTCTTTCTTTCTTGTGCATTCGATCGACTGCTGCTTTGTGTTAATACAGTAAATGTGCTCACTGTTGCTGTTCAGCATCTTGAGTTGGATTGTTCCAACTCAAATGTGCTCACTGTTGCCGGTGTTGTGTTGATTGTTATCACAGTTTTGAGACTAGACCTAAGACAGCGGCCCCATATATACGGTGTAAACGGTAGGGTAAAGTGTGGGTACGCCCGCCTCTTCCAACACGCCTGCTCAGCGTGGAGGAGTCGACCAAATACCATGTAGAGCCGTTCCCCTTTCGGCAGCATTTGGTCCAACGCTAGCGAGACAAGACCACAAAGAAGGCTGTCTCTGCTGTGGGCTAATCGACTTCAAGGGCAGTGCATGCATTATCAAAGCAAAGTGTTTGCATGTTTTCCCACGAGCACGTGTGGTTATTGCAAACTTGACACCTTGTAAAAGGTGTCTATCTGGTGTTTGACCATCTTGACACCTGCATTCCTGCCAGAGAGGGTACTGCGTTGTCCGTCACGATGTAGGCCTCGCCTAGCGGAGGCCGTCCAGCGTCGGCGGTGCGAGCGAGCGATCGCGGGGCCGCACCTGTAGCGTGTCCGCCGTGCTCTGTTCACAGCGCCGCGCATCCCCCCGGAGAAGCGCATCTTCACCACGACGCACACGCCGGGCTGCGTCTTCCTGGACGTGGACGAGAGGTGAGCGCCGCACGGGGTCGCGAGGCCGCTCGCTCACGTCTCTCCGCCCCGTCTCCGCGGCAGAACTTGAATTAAAATCTGTTGTTAAACTGATGGTTGCTCTTCGGAGCCGTTCTATCGGGATAGGCGTGTCGAGCGTTCTCCCTCTCTGAATCGAGGCGTAGCGCAGAGCCCACGATGCCCCCTCGTGGCGCCTGTGGCGAAACGCCGCTTGATTCTTAGCCGCGACACACAACGGCCGCAACATTTATGCGGACGTTTGCGCTCGAACTTATCTCGTCCCCTCTCACTGACATCAACCCTCCTTCCCCTCCCGTGCGGACAGGGCTATCCCCCTGCTGGGATACCTGCCCCAGGACCTGGTGGGGACCCCCATGCTGACGTACATCCACCCCAACGACCGGCACCTCATGCTCGCCGTGCACAAAAAGAGTGAGTGTGGGAAACGCCGGGGGTTGGGGAAAACCGCGCGGACGCCGGGACAGCCCCGCACCGCCACCGCATACACGTCTGTGGTCACCGCCGCTACCACCGAGCGCTCGTTCATCAGCGGAGTAAACTCCTCGTCCTGTAGAATATTCCGTTCTCAAGTGGGGTTCGTGACCCAGCAGTTCTGCTCTTAGGCGATTGCTGGTGGATCCACACACCTACTTACATAACCACCCGTCTGTAACGACGCGTCGTAGCGGTCGGGAAACCGTGAGCGTCTCCGTGTGCGAGGCCCGCGCGTCTCGTCTCTCCGCCGTGCGTAACCGTCGCGCCGTCCCACCTTCCCCGTCCCGCAGTCTTGAAGTTTGTGGGGCAGCCGTTCGACCACTCGCCGTTCCGCTTCTGCTCGTACAACGGGGACTACGTGACCATCGACACCAGCTGGTCCAGCTTCGTCAACCCGTGGAGCCGCAAGGTGGCCTTCATCATCGGCCGACACAAAGTCCGCACGTGAGTCCGCCGAGCGAACGGCGCGGCACGACGCACGCATCGCCTACACGGCTGGGTCGTCCTCGCGGTGGTCGCGGCCTGCGTTCCCCCCGATACCCTCACCGAGTCTTTCAGGAGGGTCCTGCTCAATTGAGATGTTTGGCCACGAATCCCGTTAGTGGTGAGCGTTTGCGTTCGTCGGGGAGGATGCGGGAGAGCCACGTGAGAATCCATCGCGCATGCACGCGTGGTGATGCAGACAGATTTCAGAACGTATTTTCTGTATTTAAACTTTGTGGCCCAGGGGGTTGGGGGGTCGTTTTGAGGAGTTTGATCTTCTCTGGCGCCGTGAGAGATGAGCGTCGCGCAGGGCCAGCGAGTGGGGCGCGTGGGGAGAGCGGGCGCGAGGCGTCCACGCGGAGTGCGGGGTTTGTCCGGTCGCGGCGCCCCACGTGACCCCGTCTCTGCCGCCCGTGCCCGCCGCGCAGGGGCCCCCTCAATGAGGACGTGTTTGCGAACCCGGCGGCCGCCGTGGTCGGCGGCGTGGAGCTGCGGGCGCCGGACTCGGACGTCGCCGACATCCAGGAGAGGATCCACAAGCTGCTGCTGCAGGTGCGACCGCGTGCCGAGCGCTTCCCCCGCGTGCCGAGCGCTCCCCCCGACACGCCGAGCGCTCCCCCGCCGATTGTCCATGTCGGGCTCCTCGAAGCCTTTCCATTTGTTCATGCCCTCCGGCATCTGTTACGATTACGTTATCTGCCAATCCAAGACGGTTGTTTCCGTCTTCTTTTATAGTCACGCTTTCGTTTCTACCAATGCGGTATTCGGAAAACGCCGTGGAAAGTTTACAACTTTGCGTGAAGCGCGAGAACCGCCATCCAGTCGCCGTCGCGCGTATGCGATGCTGTGTTGCCGTCGCGCCGGCGCTTGCTAACGGCGCGACGCGTGTCGTCCGTGTTCTGCAGCCCGTGCACAACAACGGCTCGAGCGGCTACGGGAGCCTCATGGGCAGCAACGGGCACGACTCGCACGGGCACCGGCTGAGCCTCGCCTCCTCCAGCGAGGGAACCGGCGCCGCGCCCGAAGACGGGCACGCCGACAAACCCGTACGCGCCTCACTCGCACACGCGCACACACAAAAGATCCCCCGTATAGCCTTAATAGACTGTTGGGGCAAGTGCCGTTAGCAAGCACCTACGAAGGTCGACACGGCACACGAGGGGGTGGGTGACCAGCACCACGCCCGGCCGCCTTTGTCTCCCTAGTGACGATGTTTACACACCGCACTAGGTACTCATTTGAGGCTGAGTCGACCTAGGGGACGCCCAGGACCGGTTTCAGAAAATCGTCTCTGGTGTTGGCCGTGAGCGGGATTCGAGCTCGGGTCGCCAGATTCGCAGCCCACACACACACGCTCACACACACACACACATGCTTGCCAATGCATGCACAGGCAGGCATTGCCGGTTCATGCCTGCGCTCACACACAGGCATGAACCGGCACAAAGGTGCGGGACAAGTTTGGAAATCGGTGACTGATGTTGGCCGTGAGCAGGTGTATCCATAGGACAGCCACTGTTGATTTTCCTCCCAATTGGGGTTAATTTTCCTCCCAATTGGGGTTAATTTTATTGACCCCTGTGGAATAATGCGGTGGGCAAACGCCTGACCAAGATGTGAATTTGCAACCTTCCGATTGCGAGCCGCTCGCTTCACGACCGACCCACGTGTCCGGTGACCCCGCACGCGGCTTCGCGGTGAGAGTCGTGGGGCGTGGCGGGTGTTGTGGTTGTGGATCGGTTCCCGGCGAGAAACCAACCGGTGTCCTGTGCGCGTGTCCTCGCGTGGCCCTTCCGCCTCCCTCGCCGCCCTCCGCCACGCACGCCGCCGCCGCCGCACAGATGTCGTTCGCTCAGATCTGCATGGACGTGCAGCAGCTGACCAACCCCGGGCAGCAGCAGCAGCGCTTCCCGGAGCCGCGGGCGCGGCAGCAGCAGCAGCAGCAGCTCGGAGCGCAAGGTGCTGCCCCCCCCCCTCCGCTACCCCTCCCCTACACCCCGCCTTATCGTAGTTTTTGTCACGGGTCAATCTGCCGTCAAACATCCATTGACATTCATCCCTAAAGAATCACGATTTCGAAAATAACGTAAACATTTAATTTGAATCAGCATTCAGCATCATCAGCTTGGACAACAAGCATTACATAGGTGAGTGAGTTCAGACAGGCCCTTTCGCTCTCTCATCCGACGAGACAGAGAGCAGCACAGGATAGGGGTCACAAATGAACCCCATCATCATCATCATCACCGTCACCCCTGTAGCGCCTCCCAGAGCACTTGACGTGCAGCTACACGATGAAACAGAGATCCCCCGTTTAGCCCTCACACACGGTAGGGTGTGTTATAGAGCACCTACGAAGGCCAAGGCTTAGAAATACACGCGCACAAGCACACGTGGACCCTAATCTGGGTAACAGCTCCTTAAATATTACACACGACCGTAATGGCTTGTGAGAGGCACCCTGCCGCAGGGCTTGAACCCAGGCCGTGATCGGTGCCGGCGGCCCCGTGCCCGCGCTGGGTGGAGTAGAGGTGACACAAGCCTCTCCCCCTCCTGCTGCTGCCCCCGTCGCTCGCAGTGGGAGACCAAGGCCAGATGGTGCTGCCGAAGGCCGTGCTGGGGATGGGCCGCGAAGGCCCGCGGGCCGGCCGCGAGCGCTCGGCCCGGGCCGTGACGGACGACGGCGGCAAGAAGGAGCAGACGGCCATGCCGTCGTACCAGCAGATCAACTGCCTCTATTCCATCATACGGTAAGCGCACGCCGCGTGACGCACCCTGGCGAGGGGAGGGCACGGGCGGAGGCGACACTCGGGCCCCACAGCAAGAAGGGGCCGGGTCCAACATGTCACTCACGCAGCGGAGTTTCCTCTGGGTTTTCTGGGTTCCTCCCGTTGCTGCAAAAACATACGTTGCGTATTGGTGTTGGCCAAACATGGCATTGCTGCATCATGACCCGCAAATTTACTCAGTTGAGACCACCCGTGGCAACATCACGTTTTAAAGCAAAAGCTTTTCAGGACTCTCCTGAAAGAGACCCTCAAGGGAGGCTCGGCTCAACGAGCTTAAACGAAAATGTAATAAAATGACAATCCGTCGGTTCGCGCGACGAATTCCGCCGCGCGGACCGGGCCGTGTGTGCGCCGAGCTGCCCCGCTTGACGCCGTCTCGTGCCGCTCACAGCTACCTGGAGAGCTGCAACGTGCCCAAGGCGGAGAAGCGCAAGTGCCAGGCGCTGTGCGAGGCCTCCTCCTCGACCTCGGACGACGAAAAGCCGGACGCGGCCGCTCAGGACCCCAGCGGAGCCGAGATGGACCCCGAAGGTGAGGCGTCTACCTGTAAACACCGAAACGCGCGACCAGCAGTTCGGGCGGTTAGCAGTAACTTCCGTGGCACCCAATATTCACGTAGGGAAGCCGGTGCTTTCATAACAAGAGTAACATTGGCGTGTTGTGTGTTTGGGATAATTAAATATCTCGAGCACATTCGCTTGGTCGTGGCACCAGGTTCACATTATTACAAGTCGCCGTCTAGGTGGCTCCCTGCCCACACGTGTGGGGGGACTGGGCTCTAGTGGCAGCCCCGTGGAATACTTTCCACATTCCAATGGCAGGGCCCAGAGTCCCTATTGGATGAACCCTACTCCCTGCTACAAAGTGCTGTAAATTAAAAAAAATTATTCAACAAATGCCAATTACAGGGCGATCCTTTCTCAACGATAAATGCTCTTCAATTCGCCCGACCGTTATTTAATTAGTGTGTGCTTTTCGCACGCCCAGTGCATTGCTGGTGAACCCAGTCACCCCCCGCTGGAGAGCATAAGCACTGTCAGCATCTGTAATTCACCAAGAAATCTGGGTTAAGGCCGAGCTGGGTGGAGCGTGCTTCACTACGAACCCACTCAGCCTGGTTCGATTCCTGGCCACAGTTGACGTCAGTGGCGAGTGATGAGTGGACCAGCCCTGCTCTCGCCAATCCTGCACCGACCGGAGTGGTGAAGTATGACCAATTAACCCCGGTACCGACACGGTTTGGGGAGTCCCTCATCCAGCAGTGGATTGACGGAGGGCTGTGCGTTATGCGTCAGCCGTGGCAGACAAGGGCAACAGTCGCCGGCAATCGTCACCGACAATAATTGCTCGACCGTCCTCTACTCGAAAAAAAAACCTCGATCCAAACGTGATCGCTCGTGGACACGCGGGATGGCAAATTGCAATCGTGGTACCAGCCGGCGGCGACGTGACCGACCAATGACAAACCACGAGCGCGACCCGTTTTTGTCATTGGCCGGCCGCCATCCTGCCGAGTCCCGACGGCAGTCAACCCGTTGCCGGTGACGGTTGCCCGGCCCAGACGGCCCTAGAGTCAGCGTAGCGCGTCTCGCGGAGTTCCGTTTTTACCCGGGAGCGCGAGACTAAGCGAGCGAATCTCTGGTGGTGGCGGCAGCAGTGATGGAGGCGGAGCCCGAGATGGCGGTGGAGCCCGTGGAGCCGGTGGCGCCGCCCACCATGGCGACGCCACCGCCGCCGCCGCCGCTGGCGCCGCTGCCGCTGCCCCTGAGCAAGGCCGAGAGCGCCATGTCGGTGACGAGTCAGTGCAGCTACAGCAGCACCATCGTTCACGTGGGCGACCGTGACAAAAAGAACCAGCCGCCCGACTCCGGTACGGCCCCCCGCGCTGTCGCAGCACTCGTCTGGGGCGAGCGGGCGAGCGGGCGAGGGGGCGAGGGGGTGACCTAGCGGCAGCCGGTTCACGATGCGTTACACTGGCACCGGGGGGTGGGGCGGGGGGGGGCTCATAACGGCTGGCGGATCGTCGCACCGGCACCACTCAAATTTAGCGTGAAGTTTTTGCCGATAAAATTCGTGCGTTAAATTAACACAGCTCACGATCTCTCAGAAAAGCAAACACGCGGCAGGCGGTTTAGCGATTCACCCTCTGTGGAAATGCAATATTATTGCATGCTTCGCGGCCACCATTCAATGTAACATTCCATCCTGTCTTCGTCTTATTTTACCATCTCCTTTGAACCGTTGGTTTTACTTGTCTCTCGTAGTTTAGCCGAGCGCGGTGATGCTCACCCTCATTGATTTGGCGGCCCTCCTGACACGACGCAGCTTACCCAGGTCACAGGTCCCAGTAGAGACAGCGGTCAGTCCACGCCTCCGGCCAGAGCAGCGACGCAAATGCAGCCGCTCCCCGTCTTTTTGCCGTGAAGAGGCGCCGCCGTTGTCCGTGCACTCTCTAAATGTCTCCCGTACGGCACCCGTGCCGCAGCCTGCACCGAGCTGAGAGCCTCCGGCCTCGTGTAAGTTTAGCTTATCGCACCAGCGCATTTCGTGCCCAACCACAAATAACCGGGGCCCCGCACGCGCCCGATCCTTCGCACGCAAGAGCCGCGTTTTGAGCTCCGCATCGACGTGTCACCGTCTAGAAATCGCAGCTCTGGAGGACACGCCCAACATGGGGGGCGGAGACCCACCCGAGACCCCCGGAAAGGGGGGAGCAGCGCCCCCGCCCGAGAAGGAGCGCGAGCGGGAGGAGTACAAGAAGGTGGGGCTCACCAAGGAGGTGCTGTCGGCACACACGCTCAAGGAGGAGCAGACGTACATCCAGCGCTTCCTGGCGCGCGACGGCACCACCAACTTCTGGGCGTTCGGCTCGCCGCACCGCTTCTGCCTGCCGAGCCAGCACCGTGGGCGCTCCCGCGACAGAGGTGACCGCCTCCTGTCCGCCTCCCTCTCCCTGTCGCTCCTTCTGGTCCCCGTCGGTGGCACATTCGCCGCTTGTCGCGAAGGTTCACAACTTGAATCCGGCGGGCCCCCCTGGCTAATATCGCAGGTGTCGTTAACCGTAAGCTGCCTGCTTTGCTCGCGGTGGACGTTAGAGATCCCGTGACATCATTTGACGATGAGGGCCGATGTGTATCTGTGCCACGGTCCAAACTTTACAAATTACTTGAAAATTGATGGTTGCTCTTCAGAGCTGTTCTTTCGGGATAGCCGTGTCGAGTGCTGTACCCATCATCGGGCCTGATGATGCTTCCAACGTGGGAGGCGCGTCGCGAGGGAGAGAGGGCGACCGCTCATTGACACGGCTATCCCAAAAGAACAGCTCTGGAGAGCAACCGTCACGAATCGAGCCATGAAAACCCACATCAGTACTTGCAAATTAACTTAACATGAAACACATACAAAAAATGTCAGTCTCTACTGCGAAATCTTAGCGGCACACTCTTGTGAAAAACAGTCCGGAGTCTTTCCTGGGTATCCAAGCGTCACGGCGAATGACACGGTTGCGTCGTCCGCGTGCAGGCCCCCGCGGCTTGTCGCACCAGAGCTCCAAGGTGAGCGGGCCGACCCTGCGGCGCCCCGGCGGGCCCAGCGGCGCCGGCACCTCCGGCCGGCTCAGCAAATCGAAGCCGAAGCGAGCCAAGCAGCAGCAGGAGTCGTCGGACAGCGGGCCCGGCTCCACGTACACGCAGACGCCCTTCCAGCGCCGCGGCGCCGGCGCCACCGTGCCCGCTGGGGCCCGTTTCCAGCCGAGCGTGGAGCAGCTGGCGGCCTGCAGCCAGAGCTGGCTGCCCTCGGACGAGTGCCTGGGCCCGCTGCCGCAGCACGCCACCGCCTTGCCCCCGCACGTGGCCGTGGGGCCCCCGGGGATGGGCCCGCAGGGCATGGGGCTGTACCAGCTGTCGTACCCGCTGCCCGTGCTGCCCGGTTTCCAGCCCATCTCGGCCGAGGCCCAGTTCCCGGCGGCGGCGGTGGCGGCGGCGGCGGTGCCGCCGTACCTGGCGCCGGTGCTCACGTTCGTGATGCCGCAGAACTACCTGCTGCCGGCCGGCGGTTGCTACCAGGTGGCGGGCTCGGCGCAGGGCCCCGCGCCCGTCTACTCGCTGCCGCCGTTCGCGCTGGCCTCCGCGGGGGCGCCGGGGCTCGTGACGGCCGCGTCGCAGGCGTCGGCGGCGACGCCGGCCGCGTCGATGGTGATGATGACGGCGGCGGCCGGGTCGGGGCCGTTCCCGCAGCACGGCGGCGGGGTGGGCGCGGAGGAGGAGGAGGAGGCGGCGGGCGGAGACGACGTGGACATGGGCGAGGCGGAGGAGATGCTGGCGGCCGCCGAGCCGGCGGCGCTGGCCGGCTCGCGGGCCTCCACGCCGGGCGTGCTGGCCGCGCCGCTCTCGCCCGGCCTGGAGGAGCACGACTCGGCGCCGTCGCTCTTCGACCAGTCGCGCTGCAGCTCGCCGCTGCAGCTCAACCTCCTGAACCTGGACGAGGCGACGCCGCGCGCCAACGAGCGGGCCGACGGCGGCGCCGGCACCGAGCCGCAGCCCGGCGAGCAGCAGGTACGCGGCCCGGCGCGCGCGCTCGCGTCGCCGCACACGCGCTCGCGTCGCCGCTCTGCATCGGTGTCCAGAGCTGCGCCGGCGGCCGTCTGCCAATCTCTCCCGTCGCACGTGCGCAGCGTCTAATTAGCGTCCCCTTTCACGCGACACGTCAAGGCAGTCGCCCGTTCAGGCTCTGGCCTGGTTCAGGTTGCATACGAGGTACTTTGAGCCTTAGCTCCGCACCTCCGAGTTTCAATTGGAACATTGCATCCGATCCACGAGATATGCGCCCGCCACGGGTTGTGTTTATCATGTGCGGGAGCGGTAGCCCAGTGGTTAGCGCACTGGGCTACTAACCTGGCGACCCGAGTTCGAAACCCGCTCACGGCCAACGTCAGTGACGATTTTTTGAAACGGTCCAGGGCCTTCCCTAGGTCGACTCAGCCTGAAATGAGTACCTAGTGCGGTGTGTAAACGTTGCCACCAGGGAGAAAAAGGCGGCCGGGGGTGGTGCTGGTCACCCACCCCCTCGTGTGCCGTGTAGACCTTCAACAGCATTTGACCCTACAGTTTGTTAAGTCTACACGGGGGATCCTTGTCTTTGTTTATCATCGTCATCGTTACCACGCGCGCAAGCCCCTACAGCGTCCGGCTCGATGGTTTGTTGCAGGACGCCAGCGAGGAGGGCAACAACAACGACACGATGTCCACGTCCAGCGACCTGCTGGACCTGCTGCTGCAGGAGGACTCGCACTCGGGCACCGACTCGGCCGCCTCGGGATCGGGGTCCTCGGGGTCGGGGTCGTCGGGGTCGTCGGGGTCGCGCTCGCTCGGCTCGGGCGGCTCCAACGCCTGCGACACGTCTCGCAGCGGCACGGGTGAGCGCTCGCGCCCGCGGCGACGGGGGCGCGATGATCGATAGCGGGTGCGGCGCGGTGGCGCGGTCGCCGCTCTTTGCGGAGGTTGGCGCGGATTGTGAGCTTGGTTGTGACGGTCGTGAGGTCGTGTTAGCGCTTCTCCCGTGCGGCCGTGCTAATCCCTGTCGACGGCTGCTGTCTCGGTGTCACCTGTAGGCAGCACCAGCAACACCAGCCAGTATTTTGCGAGCAACGACTCGTCGGAGATCGACCAGAAGGAGCGCAAGGAGCGTGAGGAGGACAACAAGTTCAAGCAGCTGCTGCTGCAGGACCCCATCTGGCTGCTCATGGCCAACACCAACGAGTCGGTCATGATGACCTATCAGCTGCCCTCCCGGTGAGTCGGTGACGTCAGGCGGTCACGGCGGGTCACGGCAGGGCACGCGGTCCGGTGAGAGCGCGATCGACGCTCGTTTTAAGTGGCCCGCGATTCGAGCCACTGCGTACACTCCGATTAAGTGGGAAAAAAAAATCTAAATCATCGTCTCCTACGGTAACGACTAGGCAGGAAACCTGACAAAAGCGTCGCGGGACTCCTCAAGGATTACGAGTGTAAACGCTCGTAATGTTACTAATAAAGAAGTTCGTTTAACGCGAGTTGATAATACTGTGTGGGCAGGGCAAGTGTCAGACATATCAAGGTGTTGGTGGTAGGTGAGCAAAGGGGCTTGAGGGTGAGCAGGCAGCTTGCTGGGTGAGCAGATAACGTTGTGGGTCAGCACCCGGGTTGGTGGGTAGATGAGCGGTGGGTGGGCTGGTGGGTGAGCGTGTCGTCGAGCGATGAGACCGGGTAAGCAACCGCCCTCTCTCTCTCATCGTGGCAGGGACGTGGAATCCGTCCTGAAGGAGGACCGCGAGAAGCTGAAGGAGATGCAGAAGCTGCAGCCGCGCTTCTCGGACGCGCAGCGCCGGGAGCTGTGCGAGGTGCACCCGTGGCTCAAGAAGGGAGGTCTCCCCGTGGCCATCAACATCCAGGTGCGACCTTCGCACACCGAGCCACGCGTCCTTGACTATCACTAAATCATCGCACACCACGTCACACAATCTTCACCATCACTAAATCATTGCACACCAAACCACAACATCCTCCACCATCACTACGCCCTCGCACACCGAGCCACACATGGTTACCCATCACTATGCCATCGGTAGAATTTACTGACATGATGGTTGCTCTTCAGAGCTGTTCTATCGGGATAGCCGTGTTGACGTTTCGCCTCCCACGTTGGAATCATCATCAGGCGTTAGTGCTTCCAACGTGGGAGGCGAAACGTCGCGATGAAGAGAGGGAGAGAGCGCTTGACACGGCTATCCCGAAAGAACAGCTCTGAAGAGCAACCGTCGTCGGTAGAATCGTAGATGCAGCCGCGTTCTCCTTCGCCGCGTAACCGCGCCGTCTCGCGCCGTCTCGCGCCGCTCGCCGAAGCGAGCGCGGAATTCTGACTCTTGTTCTCCGCGGTCGCCAGGTGTGCGAGTGCGGCAGCACGACGAGCACCAAGGCGTCGGCGCCGTTCGACGTGGAGACGCACGAGATGGACGACGGCGGGATGCTGGAGCTGGCCGAGGAGGGCTCGGGCGCGGCCCAGCCGGCCGGCCCCGTGGCCCCGCAGCCCATGCTGCTGCCGCCGCCGCCGCCGGCGCCGTTTGGCGGCACCGCGTCCGCGGCGGTGCGCGCCGCGCACAAGGCCGCGCAGGCCTCCGCGGGCGTCGTCATGGAGACGGGCGTGCTGAGGAGGGACTGGCAGCAGCGAGGAGCGGCGGCGTCGCCGGCGAAGCGGGCCCAGCAGCAGCAGCAGCAGCAGGCGGACGGATCCGCCGACTTTGCGCGGCCCTCGGCGTGCAAATGACGCGGCGGCGCCACGAGGCGTGAGGCGCGCAGTCTAAACGACCCTCGGTTCAGAGGTTGTTGCTGGTACGTACGCTAAGGCGGCGAGCGGTTCTCAACCTCTTGGGGCTCACGGCCCACTTCGGCCTGGTCTCCACGGACCACCAGGTGGCGCTCGTGGCCCGCTGATGGGTCGCGACCCAGCGGTTGGGAACGGCGAATCTACGGAACGGTCATCGCGCCACGGTGCGCTGGCGACACGGTAGCTCTGCGCGCCACGGTGCGCTGGCAGCAATGTGGTCTCGATATCTGCCCGCGATCACGCGGTCGCCCAGCAAGGGCGACTCGGCAGAAACCTCGTGCCCGGCTGCCGCTGAGTCACTGTGGCGGCACCGCGTGGATTAAGGCAGCCAGTTCCCGTCTGGCGCCAACTCCGCTCGACGTTCCGTGCAACGTGCCGCCCACAGCAGTTGCCCACGAGTGGCACTGCCCACACGACGAGCACGTGTCTTTGAGAGCGTGTACGTGTCGGTGTTTGAATGGGCGAGGGGGTTATACCGTTTGTGTGCGTGTGTTTACATGCCCAGGCACTGAGAGGCACCGGATTCTCGTTCCAGAAGCAGTCCAGGAGAGGTTGCACGACGGTAGGCGTCTGTACGGATTCGGACCAAATGTACGCGACGGTATTAGCGGCGACCTGTACATTACCAGCAGGGTTAACTACTTCACTTTTGTCTCCTGTAACTTTTTAAAAATATCATGCAGGCAGTTGCTAAGTAGACACCTTGATGGATGTAACGCAAAGCAGCCGCAGCGCAGAGAGTGACGGTGAGCGCCGGCAGGCTGCGTGAATCGAGTCGCCGTGTGCAGTTTCGGACGGACGCAACAAGGAGCAGTGTTTACCAAAGCCTCGGCTTTGTTGGGGCTGCTCGCAGTGCGGATGAGTGGAGTCGGTCAACCGAGAAGACCGTGACCTCGAGATCGGTGGTCGACTCGAGGCATCTCGTCGATTGGAAAAACACGGACTGGATCGCTTCAAAAGTGGCCCGTGGCCTGCGTTCATCGCGACAGACGTTAATGTCCGTCCCGCTGCGCCGGATGGCATCAGGACTCTTGTTTTTGTGCCGAAATATCCTCTGGTTACCTCATTGCAAACCTGTGTGTGGGGGAAAAGAAAACTAACTTGAAATGGACGGAAGACAGAAAACGGCCTGCGGTCTGTCGTCTGCTGGGAACCCACCGCCTGGAGCAGGCTCTGCTGGTGGCCGCTCCCACAAGACTCTCCGTGTCGGGCCTGAAACTATCACGACCGTCGCCTCAGTACCGAATGCAATCTCGCACGCACACACAAGCACGTCGCAACGCGTCACCTTCACGGAGGTTATCCTGCCGGGCTGCCATTTCGTCTTCAGTCGCAACCATCGGCCACCGTCGTCAGTAGCAATGTGTCCTTCCCTGCGATGCGATGTCCCTAATTTCTATTGCTCCTCCAATCCTATTGTTAATCTTCGCCCTTCTCTCTGTGGGTCCAAGCGTGCGTCTCCCCGTGCTTCTCTTTAGCTCGGTTCACTTTGATCATCAGTCTCTATACTTCCAATGCATTCGTAATAGCACCTAACACGCAAACGTTATTCTTTTGGCAGATGCCTGCGTTGCTTTTCACGAGCGAGCTCGGCTTTCGAAAGTGCTTCAACCCGCTCTCAATTGGCGTCATTTTGATCCCAGTCTGCATAATCGTTACGTTTTCCACTTGCCTCCCTCGAACGGTTATACTAACGGTTTAGTGAACTCGTCATACGCCACTTGATTCGTTCGTGTATTTCCAGCGCCGCTTGCAGCGTTAAAGCATTACCGCGAAGGTTTTCATAACCCCCGATGACATCGCGTCCGGTTGTTCGGTCCCTGGTGAAACGGTAACAAGCAAACGAGGGACTAGGGACGCGATTCTGCAACCGGACGGAGTCACGGTGCGGCGCCCGGCGGCCCCACTCGCGGCGTCCCCTCTCTCAGCGCGTCGGGTCCGCCGTCCTCGCTACGTCGCCCGCGGTGGGGCGTTACGCGTCTGCTACGAAAGCCCCCGCCAGTGGCCGCGACCGCGTTTACGGTGCGGCTCGCGCGTTTGCGATGGGCTGGAGTCGTGGCGACAGTGCGCGTTGCCGTCCAGGTGTAGACTAGGCAGCGCTTCTCGCTGAGATGTGCAATCGTGTTCAAAGGGAGACCCCGGCCTGGTTGTGTTGACCTAATCGTTTTGTGCTTGACACTGGGTTGTGCTGTATTTCACTGCCTCTGTAATGTATTTCCCGTGACCTGAGTGATGGAACGGGATGGAATCTCCAGCTCCGATTGCTCACGCGCTCACGCCGCACTCCGACCAACGTTTATGTGCGCGTCGGTCTTCTCCACCACAAGGCAAGCCAGTGCTTCTCCGGGACACTGCCCATGAAGGATTGGCACCGTGGTCAGCAGCAGAAGGCCGCGCTGTGGGTCACGGTAACAGCGCTCGATCGCCGGCTGACCTAGAGGGCTGTCTCGTGCCCCACAGCGAAGCCACACTGATTCGCACGAGTATTTCTTTCAGGAGGGTGCTGTCAAGCATTTACAGTAAAGGGCAACAATGATCGCTACGTATAATCCCAATTGAGTCATTTGCA
Source organism: Geotria australis (assembly GCA_036362915.1). Classification (NCBI taxonomy): domain Eukaryota; kingdom Metazoa; phylum Chordata; class Hyperoartia; order Petromyzontiformes; family Geotriidae; genus Geotria; species Geotria australis. The sequence continues at coordinate 7,208,661 of JAZEWU010000032.1, read as the reverse complement.
GATCGCTTTTCGAATTTGGCAAATGTTCACGCCATCCAAGTCAGGTCAGTGTCCCGTGCTCACATGAGCAGTGCGGGGCAGCACTCTGCGTAGATCGTGGAGTCTACATCCCCGTGCCAGGAGCCACGCTTTCTGAGGGAAACCACTGTTGCCTTGCCAATAGGTGGTACTCATTTTATCGACACTGGAGGAATTGATGATGGGCTACGATAATTGCTCTAGAGCTGTTTTTTTCGGGATAGCCGTGTCGAACGTTTCGCCTCCCCTTCCCGACGTTCTGCCTCCCACGCTCCATACCCTGAGCAGTATTTGAACTCGCCATCTCTTGGCGGTGAGTGGACGGCCCTGACGACCGTGAGGCATTGCCCTTAATCAAATCGTACAATCAAACCGGAGCAACTGCCCTGATCCTATCTGCACAGGACTTCGAGGGCACTCCAATCGGTGGCCTTTGAGAAATGTGCATCGTGATTGCTGATATGAATAATATTATTTATCTTCGGGAAAATGTACCTACAGTGTAATCGGAGTGATGAATTACAAAGTACAACGAGTTATAGCTGTTGGTATGGGTCAGCACTGATGCGGGAATGTGTTTCTCGTGCGTTGTGACGTTTATACTAAACTGGATTATTTGGCAGGACTCGTAATGACGCGATATTGGGCCTATGGGCACAGCAGTCACTTGTGCCGCATCGTCACGTGACAGTCATTTTATTTTTGTACGGGTGTTTAGGTATGTATTTGTAAAAAAAGGCAGACATGTTTAAAAGTGAAAATAAAAAAAATGATCATAAAAATCTTCAACGGACGGGGCTGATGGACGGACTCCTGTGCCTGGATGCAGACACATGTCTGCCCCCATTTATTTTTGTAATCCTGATGGAAACATTTCCTTGCAAGCACTTGCAGGTCTGGCCAACGGTTTAACTCGTAAAAGTAACTGCCATGCATTCAGATGGGTCACAAGTGACTTCCATTTTTCCACAGCACTCGTGTTTTTGTTTTATCCTCAAGTGCAGCGAATTTATTGGCTGGAGTCCGTCCGGTCTGCGGTTTTGTATCTGTGTCATATCATCTCGCGTCTCGTGGAGGATTTGTGAGGCGCTCTCCTCCAGATGAAGGGGACTTATGACCAAAAGGATACCGAGGTGATTGTGTCTGCAGCGTGAATATGCAGTGCAAATGCGCTTGATCAACTCATCGTGGGCACAGGTGACCACACGTGTGCAAGCGTGTGGAGGCTGATTGAGTGAATGTGCATTTCGCGGTTGAATGGGAAACTGCAGATGTCTAATGCCGGGTTTTGGTGGAACCTTTTTTATATCGACATTTGGGAATCCCAATGTCATTTTCACAAGTTGTATGTGAAACAACAGTTTCAGGTTGTTTTCTTCGCTGTTTATTATATAATCGTCATCATGTTATTGTTATTTAAAATGTTATATTTTTCAATGAAGTGTTCGTCAGGAAATTTCTACCGCTGTTCAGAAATTTGACAACATTTTAAGTTGTATTAGGATGTGTGTGGCTTTCACAGATTCGTGTGAATAAAGTCATGACGTGACATTCGTTTCTCTGCGCTGGTTGATCTCACTCCTTTGGGTTTATTAATGCGTTTCAAACTGTGCCGACTATAATAATAATAGCATTTTATAGAGGGCCTTTTACCCGAGGGTCACAAAGCGCTGCACAAGGGCCGCGGAGAGAACGGCTCGCCAAGGCTGCTTCGAATACACCGAAAGATCGTGAAACTGGCAATCTTAAGAGCGGCAAAAATTTGCCAGCGTCCCCTAAGACGGCCGTGTAAACACTCAAATGCCCAGGGGGTGACCCTCATATTCAATGTGGTAAGTCCATATTCCTTTGGCCGGGCAGGTCACCTGACAAGACAACCACTGCCGACTCCCCTGCATTGGTACACACGAAAGCTTGAGCCATAAGACTATTTTATAGAGGTTTCTGCATTGTAATAATAATAGTACAATATATAATGCGCTCAAATGCCACGCCTGGTCATGGACGAGACACGGAGGCGTAAGGAGGAAACCTGCAGAGGGGAGGAGTCAGCCAGGCGGTCATCCGGCGCCAACCCGCCAGACACTGCTTTCATATATATTATGGTGTTATCGGCCAAATAATTAATATGTGTTTTTTTTATATGTGGGAGGAAACCGGAGAATCTGGAGGAAGCGCTCTGGGCTACAAACCTGGCCACCCGAGTTCGAATGCTCTTCACGGCCAACACTAGTCACGATTTTCTGAACCGGTCCTGGGCCTCTCCTAGCTCGACTCAGCCTGAAAAAAGTACCTAGTGCGGTGTGTAAACATTGCCACTAGGGAGAAAAAGGCGGCCGGGCGTGGTGCTGGCCACCCACCCACACCCTCGTGTGCCGTGTCGACTTTCATAGGTGCTGCTCGCTACCGGCACTTGCTCCTGCAGTCTGTTAAGGCTATACGGGGGGGGATCTTTATCTTTGGTATGGTGAGGTAAAGTGTGAGTCCATCTCGGGGCGACCCCGCGTTGGCACGGTGCCAGCGAGCGTCCCGCGCTGATTGGCTGAGGGGGCTACGGGGGTTTCCGAGCTCAGTCGCCCACATCTTTCCGCACTGTGTGTCTCACTGTGTGTCTGTCGGTGGCCGCGGAGCAGCTGCGTCTGCGAGGAGCCAGGCAGGCAGGGTTTGTCCTCGTGAGTGGGGACATCTTTCCCCGTGTCGTGTGACGCACACACACAGTGACAAACCGAATCGTCCCCTCATCGCGCCCGGGGACGGCGAGACGCGGCCATGGATCGTGTGAGGGAGATGGTGGCCATGAGCCGCGACCCGGACAGCTACGCGGTGATGGACGAGGAGATGGAGGAGGGGTTGGCGAGCGACGAGGCGGCGGGAGACGGGACGGGGGACCAGGTACGGTGCCCGTGTTTGTCATCGTTGACCCTCGCCGTCGCTCCCACCCGGCGTGCACGTCTCGGAAAGCCCCATCCGAGTGGGGACAGTGGCTGTGTTTACACGCCAGGGGGCGACCATCTCTACGTGTTCCGCAATCGTAGACAGTGCAGTGTCACATTTCCGCACAGTCGTCATTTGAGAGTAGGATGTTGTTTATACTTCCCGAATGTGACGGTGACAGTCGTCGCGAAGCGCACCCGGGGCCCCGCACAGAGGGCTCAGAATGTGGCCCCGATTTGTGACCTCGTTTCTCAGACCCCAGGGAGCGTGTGGGCCGCCCTGTCGCCCCACGCCTCGCAAATCTGCGCTGCTACTGTTGGAGTGGCAGTGGTACAAATACAAAGATCCCCCGTGTAGCCTTAACAGGCTGTAGGGTCAAATGCCGTTAGCGAGTAGCACCTATGGGAAAGGTCGACACGGCACACGAGAGGGTGGGTGACTCGCACTACGCCCGGCCCTCTTTGTCTCCCTAGTGGCGATGTTTACACACATTTGAGGCTGAGTCGACCTATGGGAGGCTTAGGACCGGTTCAGAAAATCGTCACTGGTGTTGGTGGCCGTGAGCGGGATTCGAACTCGGGTCATAGCCAGGTTTGTAGCCCAGTGCGCCAACCACTGAGACACAACCACAGTGACTTTGCAGAGTGGTGAATTCTACTCGTCACTGGAATGTAATCAATATTTAAATCGGTGTCTGCCACACTCTTGACCTGTTCTATGTTGTGGTGCTGTGCTTACAGTGTATCATGGAGGGGAGGTTTCCGCACTGTGGGGAAATGTGTGCGCTTACTGAGAACGGCAGCGGCCACTGACAGCGAGTTACCGAAAACGGCAAGGAAGAAAAGTGAAATTCAGAGAATTAAACACTAGCCGTATTACGTTGGAAGTAACCTTATTATTCTCGACTCTGTGACCTCACACTTGTGTTATTGTTGGTGGCGATGACATGGGTTTGACTTCCAGTCATGACCAATAACAGTGGCGAAAAGCTGAACCCCTGTCCCGGGCCTCGTCTAGGTCGACTCAGCCTTAAATATGTACCTGATGTTGCGTGTGAACAGCAGCAATGCCGAGACAAAGGCGGCATCCATATCTATTTAGCATCCACTACGAACCAAGCAGCACTTAACGCAGCTGCAGCAATAACCAGGGCAGCCTGCATTAACACAGCGGGGGTCAAGGTAGAAGCGTTCACGTCGCGATCCCTGTCAGGTAATACTTGGTATTACTTGCGAATTCTACCAAACGCTTCGAGGCCGAGCTGAAAGACAACGATGTCCAGAGGCTGACCATCGTGCTTCGAAGAATCGCAAAGAAGAATTAACACAGCAGTTTGTCGTACTCAAACCGCGAAACTCTGCAACAAGTCTTCCATGTGGCCACGTCACCACCCATGGCCACGTCTCACTTGGTGAGGTCGATAATTTACCTCCACCAAGGGGGAAGTGAGCCTCGCCACGCATCAGCGCCCCTACCACCTGCTTCCTCAGCTGCCTCGTAACGGCGGCCGCCACCCGTGCGTTATGTCCCCGCAGCAGGTGTTGCGTGTGATGGAGGAGACGACCACCGCTCCCTCGATGGGCCCCGGCGGCCGCAGGCCCCGCACCGGGTTCTTGCAGGCTGCGGTGTTGCCGGCGCTCGTGGTGTGCCTGGCCCTGGTGGTGCTCGGCTGTGCCGTGGCCCTCTCCCGCAGAAGCGGCACTGCATCAAAACGTGAGGCCGGTGTCTTTCTGTGAGGCGCGGATGTTCCCATTGCGCCACCCTGGAACTGTATAGCGTATAAGTGCTCTCCAGAAGTTCCTGCAGGCCTGGAGGCCCAGGACAGAATGCCACTTGCGACCCCCTTTTTCAAATCTTGATAAGTGTTTTAAATGTTGCTTGTGTTTGCTCTATTAATGTGCAATAAGCTTCTTATAATTTATATCCATCACAATGTTTAACTGTTTTAACTACTTTGCATTTTTATTTATTTGGTCACTTATATCTTGTGATGGTTCATTGTGGTTCGTTGTGCTAACTTGTGATTTTATACTTTATTATTTTTCGTCAATTCACGTGTTTGTTGTGTTGCAGGAATCTCGCAAAGAGCTTGCAAGCTCACTGGGTTTTTCCTGCTGTAATAATAAACATCTGTGTATCATCTATCTCAGGGCATTCAGACCACAATAGTCAGAGCGACCACACGCCCATGCCTCTAGACCCCTAGACCCCTGGGCCTCTGGGCCTTTTACCTTCTCGTGGTTGTTGTCGACAGAGGACCCGGCGCGGGTGTGCTCGACGCGGGAGTGCGTGCGTGGAGCGAGCGACGTGCTGGGCTCCATGGACCTCAGCGTCGACCCCTGCGACGACTTCTACGCCTTTGCGTGCGGCGAGTGGAGCCGTCACAACCCCCTGCCCAGTGGCGCCTACCAGTGGAGCAGCGTGGACGTGGTGCGCAGGAGGACACAGGAACAGCTGCGCAGCGCACTGGGTGAGAGGCGCTCGTGCAAAGCTAGATGCACTCTGAGACTACCTGTGGCTCCCTACTGTGCCAACTTGTGTTTTGGCCACCTGGTGCTCCTCGCGTTGTTGTGGGCATCGCTCGTCAGCCCTCCGTTGTTACTGGAGGGCGACTGTCGCCAACAGCACAGTAGCATCGTTTGTGAGCTTCTGTCACAGAGACCCATTTTAACACTGATGGTATCGTTGGCAAGTCCACTTAACTCCATATCCTCCTGAACCACATTAGCCCATCTCTTCTCTAGTCCATGTATCACCAGTTTAGCCACGTCTATTCGGCCAAACAAACTACTTATGTATGTGAGGTACAGTGCAGCATCACCTGCCACAGGAACGTACTGATGGGATTGTCTCCAGATCTTTCAACACTCTGAGAGATCCCAGACAGTCCTGCCTGGTTAACCCAGGATGGATTGCAGGCAGTCCAACATGAAGGTTTCGAGCACAAGATTGGCCAGGAAGACCCACAAATGTGTGTAGAGCGATAGGCTATGCAGCTTCCACACATCGTGTAGACTCGACCCTGTCATAGGAACAAGGAACATCTGCTACTGGTTCAGACCTGTAAACTGGAAATGATCCCCGCTTGAATGCGCATTTGAGCCGGAATCACTTTGAGATCGTCGTTGCTTTTAACACGTGTGTCTGTAGATATCAAAGTCCAGCGCAACACCTCGGCCAAGGGGAAGGCGCAGGTGTTCTACCGCTCCTGCATGAACAACAAAGGCATCGCGGCGAGAGGCATTCAGCCTCTGCTGGACATCATCGCTGAAATCAACGTACGTTGAGCCAAGTTTGAAAAAACGTTACTCAATTTGGATTCACGGATTTACATTGCCCCCTTCTGTGAAACGACTGCAGACCATGTCACCTTTGTGGAGGTCTTGAACGACAAGATTTGTGCGAATACTAAATGTACTAAATTGTTACTAATATTATTATTGTCTGGATTTGAGTGAGGAGTCCCGCATCCCACAAAATAAAATGTTCTCTTTTAGCATTTCCAGGATTCGAACGAAACGGAAGCTCTGCTGGAGAAGCTGTACAGCAGTTACCAGGTCTCCCCATTCTTCACGCTGAAGGTCATGCCAAACCCCGCCAACTCCAAACGCAGCACCATTTTCGTGAGTGCGCGGCGCAACCACACGGGGCAACCACGCGCCACAACCACACGGCGCAACCACGCCACACATGCAGCGCAACCACATCACGCAACCGCCACGAAAACGTCACGAAACCACGCAGCGCAACCACGCCACATACGCAGCGCAACCACGTCGGGCAACCACGCAGCGCAACCATGCAGCACAACCACGCCACACGCGTAGGGCAACCATGCCGAGCAACTTGCATCCCCTGGTTCGGTTCTGGCTTCACTCCTCTGTTTGTTTGGCCGAGCAAGGAGCGCCCGCGTCTCCGTAATTCCACCCCTCCGTCTTCTCCCACGAGCCATGTTTCTGATGCAGTGTTTGTAATTCCAAGCACGCACCTCTCCGTGCTTCTCCGTGCCCTTTGCAAATGTTGTTTAATCGACATTGTCAGGATCCGCGTGTCGTTGCCGGTGATCAACTTCAACAGCTTTAGGAAAACAGCAGATCTGTGACTGTTGTCAATGCTGCCAACGTGTTTACGCTTTGCTGTTCTTCCAGGTATCCCAGCCCGAACTCGGACTCCCGTCGCATGAACATTTCTTCAACAAAACCTCGACGGACATCCAGGTGCGTGGACACGAAAATACCGGAGAACCACTTTGCAAAAATAATAAGTTAAACGAACAAAAACCCATTTACACACAGCTTTGCACATAATTGATCAAATAAATGAATTTTAAAAATACGGTTATACATTGCGATGGGGAAAAAACAAAAATTATAGAGGTAACAGGTGCAACATTTGCAACATTTCAAACACAAATCGAGATTTGCAATCGCAACTTGGCGGAACATTTTAATTCTAACTGGGGCCTAAGGCGGAGGAGCCGAGGACGCGACTCGCGGACGCGTGTGCCATGCAGGTGCTGCAGCTCTACCTGGCGTACATGCTGGAGGTGGAGCGGCTGCTGGGGATGCCCGCGGAGGGGAGCGGCATCGCGTCCCGGCGGCGGCTCACTCAGGCCCTGAGGCTCGAGTCCAGCCTAGCAGCCATATTCAACGAGCGCAGCGACCTCGATGACCCGGAGAAAGTGCGCAACGTGTCACTGCAGGAGCTGCAGGCGAGTGTTGCGGCCCGCGTCCGTGGCTAGGCGTGATGTCTGTCGACCTTCATAGGTGCTCGCTAACGGCACTTGCCCCAACAGTCTGTTAAGGCTATACGGGGGATCTTTGTTGTCTTTGTTGTCTGACACACCACCCCGTCTTTTGCATCGCCGGCCTTAAGAGATGCTCAATCACAGCACTCGTTCTTGATGTCTCAACCTAAGTTGGGTATCTTGGTCTGTGTTGCCTGTAACTACCAGTTCACCGGACCTTGTTAGAAGGACGTAAACATTTTAATGCAGCTTATCGAATTTTCTAAGAATCTTTAACCATATGGATGGCATGTCTTTGGTGAAACTTGAACGTGGAAAGTAACTGGTCTTGCTCCTATGTAACCTCAACCCAACAGAACATGGTGACCCGCATTGACTGGGTGACCTACTTGAAAGGAATCTTCAAGGTCTCCTTCTTAACGCAGGACGAGGTCTTCACACCGACGCTGGAGTACTTTAAGAAACTCGACCAAGTCCTTAGCAGCACCAAAGAAAGGTGTGGTATCTTTTTTTTTTTCTTTAAGAGTATCGTGCAAGCGGGAGCTCTGTGTGAACAGGTACCTGGTCGCCATGATGCTTATCTCTCAATAATCAGCTCCAACATACTACAGCCCTCTAAAGAGGCCTCTATCCACTTTATATGCCCCGAAAAAGAGCGGGCCATGTCTTTTAAACCAATGTTGCCTGTCCTTAGAATTGGTACAAACCAAATTAAGTGATTTTTATTCATGCATTGGTCCGAGACCATCAACTCATTACACGAGAGAACTCGTTTTAATCAAGAGTGACTGAAAGTGTCGTTCCCGGCTAAGGCTGTGACATGGCTGTTATGAACTTTCTCAGCCACACGGTCACCTCAACCATGTCATCGTCACGCCACTTTCATCACGTTTCACGAGAGAACCCTCCTGTGTGTCGCGGTGATGACTGTGCTGGCTGCATAAATATCTTGAGCAAAACGATATCTGCAGTGGACTAGAAGCTACTTCAAAATGAAAACCAACAGAAACTGAAAAGCAACTGTTTGCTACCTGCCAAGTACGCATTCGCTTCACCTCTCAAAATGAAAATGTCGCGTGAAAATGGAAGAGTGCACGGCCGTGTGTCGTGCGAGTCGTTTGTCGTCTGAGTCGCGTTTCACCGACCGTTCTCCCGACAGCGACGTGCACGACTACATCATCTGGACTCTGGTGCGTAAGCTGTCGCAGAATCTGGACCGCAGGTTCGAGGATGCCAAGAAGGACCTGAACGAAGCTCTGTACGGCGCCGATAGGGTGAGACGTCTCCACTGAGCATGGCAGCAAGGCTAGCGGAGTGATAAGGGGCCACCGCCTGCCGCCGAGCTAGCGAGTGACATCATAGTGCTGTATTATCACTCGACCCGACTGCTTTACGTTAAATGCCATGCGGTAACAGTGCCTTTTCGCGCGGTGTGCCAGGGCGGGTTTGTACCACGGTGGGAGTTCTGCGTGGAGCAGACAACCGCGGTCGTGGGCTTTGGGCTGGGCTCGCTCTACGTGGAATCCATCGGCTTTAACAGCACCCACAAGATACAGGTCACGCTTGCCAACGAGCCGCGCCCTTGACAACCAATAGCGAGACTCCCGCTCTCGCCGGCATCTCACTTGGTCGAATAAAGTCAGTACAGTGAAAAACGTTCTCTGTTCTCGTCTTCAGGTGGATCAATTAATCAACAACCTGTCTACGGTCTACAAGCATACCATAGACCAACTTACCTGGATGGATGACGACTCTCGCAGGGTTGCTAAAGAGAAGGCACGTACCCACGTGGCACAGTCACTGCGCTTGTCGCGTCGCCGTCTCACACAGGGTTGGCTGCAGCAGCAGCCCCGGCTCACCGCCGTTCCTCTCTGAGACATTGAGACGAAGGGATGGGAACCCTTTCTGAGCGGCGTCAGTGCGCTATACAGTCGTGCTTACACCACTGGTTGGCTCAAAACGTCAGGCTGTGATGATGGTGCTGTGTCTCATGCAGTCTGCGCTGGTTTCACAGTAGGGGGCGATTTTTCTGTGGAAGGTCAGTTTTAAAATTTGGCGAACTTGAACCATGACGCCAGCACACATCGGCCTACTCATTTCTAATGACACCGTGGGAAATTTAAAGTCCAGTGTGAAGCAGGCGGGCTCATATTTTGCAGGTAATCCCCCCGCAGTAATAACCGGAGCAGCCTGCCGAGTTTGACCTGTGAACCTCTGCAGCGTGCGGCGAAGCGTCGCCGTTCTCAACCGGTGGGTCGCAACCGCCACCTAGTGGTCCGTGGAGACTAGACCCAAGTGGGCCCTGAGATGCAGGGCCCACTTGGCCTGTAACGCGCCAGTAACACTCGCAACACAGGATCAGCACTGACTGGTGTCTCGCTTCGTTTTGCTGCAGTTGGACTCGATTAAGATGAACGTTGGATACCCGCTCGACGTGGACGTGCATGTGGCCCTGAGCGACTCGGTCTACGTGAATGTACGTCTGCAGTTAGTTTGCAAACAGAATTCACACACGCCTCGGAGCATCACTAGGATGGTTCGTGGTTAGGCTTCGCTTTTATATACAATAGTATAACATTACTTATTGACCTAGCAAAGTCATGCTGAATACAAGTAATATTTTCAAGAAGGTCCTGCCACATTGCGATGTAGCAGGGAGACCGATGCAGAATTGCTGCAGAACATACAACCTCCACTGTGCCGCCTTGCTGCCCAGATAACGGTAAACAAATGAGAGATCACTGTTGAACGTTTGTAGATTGCTTGGAGCATAGTACCCTTGAAAAATAGGGAAAGTGTCCTTCTCTTTTCATATATCTAGACCAGCAAGTGCAGGTGAACTATGAGCAACTCTTGGACAATGCCTTAACATGCAACGTTTAATCACAAGCGAGCATCTATAATTAACTGTGGAAGCGGTTCCAGCCAACGTATGTTGTTTGATTTTATGATGTAATTCGTTTGACAGCTGAAATTGACGGATGATTATTTCGAAAACATGCTGAGCTACTACGATTTTGAGATGAAAACGATGAGGAACGCGTTTAACACTGGCCAGGATCATTACAAGTGAGTTCACTTCTCGGGGTCGCATTAGCGATCACCGCTGGGGCCTCGCTGCCGCACGAGGCGCCCCCTGTCCACACACCGCGACCCGCACACTCGCCACTCGGCAGACAGTACGCCTCCTTCACACGTCTGTCTCTCCACATAAGAAAGTATATATTTTTACATATCCCATCAGCCGCACAGTCATCCCGTAAAGAGCTTGCAAGCTCACTGGGTACTTTTCTTGCAAGCTCACTGAGAACTGCCAAATGTTTGCTTGAATGTGGATACTACATTGACTCTAGCACTGTCACCGGCCTATGGTTACACTTCACAGCCATCCCTGTCTGTCCACCCTTCCAATGGCCCTTCAGATGGACTGTGACCCCACAGACCGTGGAAGCTGCCTACAATGTCTACTTCAACCAGATCACTGTACCAGCCGCAGTGCTACAACCTCCTTTCTACAGCAGCAACAACCTCAAGTGAGCGCTGGAGACTGAGTCGTGGCAGTTTTAAAATCATCCATTTATTCTCAGTACCCGCTTAACCCTGTACAGGGTCATGGCGCAGCCAAAGCATGGGGAGAACATGCAACTCCGACCCTAAAAGCACCTGAGCCGGGATTCGATCCCAGAACCTTCTTACTGAGAGGCGACAGTGCTACTCACTACAACACCATGCCGCCCAGTTTTAAAGTCTTCTTCTTATCATTAGTATTGTGCTTGTTTACCCAGGAACGCCTCACTGGGTCTCAAGGCTCTTATTTCACGAGGGTCCTGCTAAGGTTTCCCAGTACTTTTAGAAATCAAGTCATTTGCGGTGTGATAATTAAAATGTCACAAATTTGAAGCATATCAGCATGCAATGGCCTGTCTTCTTCGAATGACATTGCAAGATGTTTAACGTCCAACTTAAAGCAGATGGTGCATATTTTGTGGTGAAAACACCACCCACAATAATATCAACAACGGCGGCTTGCTGGATGCAAAACGTGAACCTCTGCAGCAAGGGGTGAGTTCGCTAACACCGGGGTGCATCACCGACTCGAGGTGCTGAAGGCAGGCCACAAACCTCCACGTGCATGTCTCACTGGGTCCATCGCACCGTACAGACCACCTTGGTCGGACACTGCAATCATAAAGTAGTCTCCTGGAATTCCTGCCGTACTGGTTTGGCCGGTACTGGAGACGAAGCTTTTTTGCAGGGTTATTTGCCTTGCGTTGACCTCTGTGAGTGGATCAGTGACGTAAGGTGAGCTGTCTGTGCTGGGCCTGTTTCGTTGTGTCTCTAGGTTTCTAAACTACGGCGCCATTGGGACGATGATCGCCCATGAGCTCGCGCACGCGTTCGACACGCATGGTAAGCGGACATCTAGCTGCTGTCGTGGACTGAAGCCCGTGGTAACAGAGAAATTGTTTGCATGTATTTGCCACAAGCATGTGTGGCTTCTTGCAAACTGGACACTTTGCAAAAAGGTGTCCATTTGGTGTTTTTAAGAGCTTAACACTTGTTTCATTCGCAGAAGAGGTAAGACCTTGTATATTGTTTACATTATCTGTACACTGTCAAAAAGGTGCCCATAGTCTATACGAGTCCTATTTAGTGGAAATATCAGCAGGGGAGGGTGACGAGCTTCCAGAGCTCGGACGCTCGTAACACGAAGCAACGGGGAACGGCTTTGTCTCCCGGTTACACGCAATCACCGTCAGCCTCTGTCGCGTGCGCCGCAGGCAGCCGCTATAACAACGTGGGCACCTTGGTGGAATGGTGGACGGCCACCACACGCAGGCTGTTTGAGGAGAAGGCCGGCTGCGTGGAGAAGCAGTACGGGGCCTACGAGGAGCATGGCCAGCACCCGGACGGGCACCAAACTCTTGCCGAGAACATCGCCGACGGTGGAGGCCTGCAAGTCGCCTTCCGAGTGCGTCGTCCCGTCACGGGGCAGTGCCGCCGTTTTATAATAATTTTATAATCTTAACGCGTGGCACACATTCATTCAATTTCAAAGGTATTCGCTCGACGAGAGAACGACTCAGAGGCATAACGAGGCGGAGGAGGCAGCCAGGCGGTTTGCCGGCGCCAACGTATTGCCAGCAGACACTGCGGCAGCTGGACGTGTGCGTGCGCTGACACCCACAGACGTACGAGAACTACGTGGACACGGCCGGTGAGGAGGAGGTGCTCCCGACCATAAACTTCACCAACCACCAGGTCTTCTTTATCGTCTACGCCCAGGTGCGTCCACACACTGCTCACCCGAGCAGGGGAGAGTAGCTGCTTTGCCACACACTGCTCACCCGACCACAGCGTGTCTGGCAAAGCGGCTACGCTGGGACGGGGCTGTGATGCACGTGAATTGCCCGCGTGGGCGACCAGGTGGCATCCCTAGTAGACCAATCCAGATTCTGGTCTGTCTGTGCCCAGCCCTGCGCTGTCTGCTGCGTAACTCGATGCTCACTGCAGTATGGTGTCATACGTTTAATTGTATGCGTAGGCTTTCAAAACCAATGTGATTGATAATTGTTTGTTGTGGTTTCGAACCATAATGTAAGTGTGAGGTATGTACCCTCCACCACCCGACGGAGCCAGTCAAGTCGCC
>JAZEWU010000032.1:7174615-7184908 GCA_036362915.1 Geotria australis | reverse complement strand
GAGAAGGCCGCGCGCCGCGCCGTGCGGGACGTGCTCGAGTTCGAGAAGCAGCTCGCGCTCATCTCCGTGCCCGTCAACGTCACCAAGGCCGTGACCATCGCCGAGCTGCAGGTGGCTGCCCGGCGATCGCTGCGATCGCCACGCGCCGCTATGGCAGCCCGTGGCCCCGAGGGCCTTGGAGCTGTAGCTCTGATGAGTGGATATCCCGATCCTCGGTGATCTTTTTGGTCACTTGTGGCATTCTGCGGTGGCGCAGAATCGTGGAGAATTTGGTGTCGCGCAGAGCCGCCTTAATAATTTATCGTCGTCGTTGTCAGAAACCGCTTAATCCTGTACAGGGTTGCGGTGAGCAGGGGCCTATCCCTGCAGACACAGGGCACAAGGCAGAGCTTTATCTAGGATGGGACACCAATCCATCACAGGGCACCGGGAGCAATTTAGTCGGCAGGCCTATTAACTTTTGCAGCGGCATGTCTTTGGACTGTGGGAGGAAACCGGAGTGCCCGGCGGATACAGGGAGAACATGCAAACTCCACACGGAAAGGCACCCGAGTCTTTTCATCAGTACAATTGATTGTTGAATCAGACTAGGTTAATTGGTCTGCTGACGAAATTGCCCCCGGTGCCCTGTGATGGACTGGCGTCCCATCCTGGGTAAAGCCATGTCTTGTGCCCTGACTGCCGGGTTAGGCTCCGGCTCACCGTGACCTTGTATAGGATTAAGCAGTTTCTGATAATGGATGGATGGACTATTCTATCCAGTTTGGAATGATTACAGCATTGTAATATTACCATAAAATACTGGAAATTACTGTGTGAAATCGTGAGTAATCATCATTACATTTACAAGCGCACCGCTAACCTAACAGCTGCAATCCTTTGTCTCGTGCTTGTGCGTCGCATAGCGCGTGGCGGCATTGACCGCGGTCGAGTGTTTACGTGTGCCGCCGCCTGCGCGCGTTTATCGTGGCGCAGAAACTGTCGCCCTTCTTGGACTGGATGGCGTACATGAAAGCCGTGTTCCAACCATTCTTCATGACGGAGGGCGACACCGTGGTCGTGTTTTCTGAGAGCTACCTGCGGAACATCACGGCCCTCTACCAACGCACGCCGCTCGAGTAGGCCGCAGCGTCACCACGCAGCGCTCATTATTTGCACTTATTATTAACATTACAACACAAGATGCACGTAATTTGCTGTAAACTAATGTAGATTATTGCAATTGCTCAGTCGATGGGCCCCGGCTAATGGAGTGTTGATGCAGCCCTCGTCTCTGCCTACAATATGTTTTAGTTTTTCCCATCGCAATGCATGACTGCATTTTTACTTGTTTATTTGATAAATGTGTGCATTGCTGTGTGTAAATGTTTTTTTTGTTTGGTTAATTAGTTATTTTTATTTATTTTTTTATTTTTCGTCAATTCACATGTTTGTTGTGTCGCAGGAATCCCGTAATGAGCTTTCAAGCTCACTGGGTATTTTTCTGCTGTAATGATAACAAACATCTATTTCTCTATCAAACAGGGTGCTCAACAACTACGTGGTGTGGCGCGTCGTGCAGAGGCTGGTGCCGAACCTGGGCAGCAGTTTCGAGACCGTAGCAAACAAGCTAAAGGATGTCATCTTTGGAACAGAGATGGTTCGTCAAGTTAGAGTCCTGTGCGAGTCTAACCTCTTGCTGGTTCATCGCAGGTCACCTGTGGGTGAACGTGACCTGATCCGTGCCCGAACGGCGAGACTTAAAATCGAGTTTGTTCAGACCCAAAACTGATTCACTCGGCGGGTCAACCGTGGGTCCCCGACCTAGCGCAGGGCTCTGGTCCGAGTCGCCAACACGGGACCACTGTGCTGTGAGGAGGCTGCCACCGGGGAAAGATGAGACAAACACGAGCAGCTCCTGGAGCTACACACACCTGGGGCCTAAGTGCTGGATGACAATCCTAGAAATTGTGCAGTCCAGTTAGAGGTAACTCTCAGTCAACAAAGAAATGAAGACAACGAACAATTGTACGTTAGGAGAGAACGTAACATGGCAAATTATTAATTACAATACTGATAACGAGTATAATCAACATTCTTTAAATAAATATAGTTATCTCAGTCACAGACTGGGCCATGCTGTAAGCGGTTGTCTTCGTGGCGGCTGATTAGCTGGTGCAGCGGGATTGGTCACGTCATTCATAGCAACCACTGCCATGCCCCCACCATTGTCACCTCTTACACCCGTATGGCCTTTAACTTCTGCTTAGTTTTCCTTTACGACATTTCGGATCTTTCTGTGATCGCAGCCTTCATGACTTATACCAGCATTAGCTGTGCTCAAGCCGCTGGGCCTTGTGTCCAGGTCTGTCCAACTCAAGTACAAGGGGCATATCCACTCAATAAACAATGATTTTCTCTTGTGTTTGTTTGCCTCCCTAGGGCGGGTTTGTCCCTCGGTCGCAGATGTGCGTCGCAGAGACGGACAGAATCATCGGCATGGGCCTCGGAGACCTGTATGTGAAGCGCTACTTTGATGTGCAACAAAAGATACAGGTGAGGGTTGTGTGTTTGCAGGCCACGGAGTGGGGTCAGCTACCACTTGGGGGAATTAAAAGTTATGTTTTGATATCAGGACAACCTTTTAAATGGCAGGCCTTTAAAATGCTTCCCTGCGTGTCAAAATATTAAATTCCTTGTGGATATCTTTAGTAAACAGTCATTTAATAATTATGGAGTTTTCCGGTTAGAGTTTTTGTTCCAGGTTTGTTTGCTTATTTCAGATATCTTAATAGCTGAGATTCTGGATTCCTCGAGTCTGGGTGGAAGAATCGATCAGTTAAGTTTACAGGAACAGTAACTATTGTAACGGTGAAAGAACAGTGACAAGGTGAAAACTGACCATTATTGAGAGACTGATTGGAGTGAATCAGTCGGTGTTGAAGCAACCTGACTGCTTGACCTTAGAGTTGCTCTAAGCACGTGGCGTTCGTGTGAGAACAGGTGGAGAGGATGATTGAATCCACACGAACGGCGTTCAATGACAACCTGGAGACCCTGAGCTGGATGGACAATGTCACCAGGCATGCAGCTCTGAAGAAGGTGAGGCGATGTGAGGTTCCATCCATCCATTATCGGAAACCGCTTAATCCCGTACAGGGTTGCGATGAGCCACAGCCTATCCCAGCAGACACAGAGCGCAAGGCGTGAGCGTGGGTGGCGAGGCAGCCAATCGGCGATGCATACGTATTCCGCTTGGTTGGGTAGCTTCTCAGCCAATAGCGGTGCTTTTTAGTGTTTACATCTCAACTTGCAAGGTCTTGGAACGAATTTCCATAAAACAATGTACAGTATTATTGATCTTACTTTTCAATGGTTTCACATTACGATACGTGTTCTGGAACGGATTAATATCGTAAAGCGAGGGACCGCTGTATTCCATCCATCCATTTTCTAAACCGCTTGTCCTGGTTTAGAAAATGAGGGCAACCCACTCTTTTCCGTGAGAGGACCATGGCCACAGATTTGGAGGTGCTGACTCTCATCCCAGCAGCTTCACACTCAGCATCGAACCGCTCGAGTGCCCGTAGGAGAACACAATCGGATGAGGCGAGAATAACGACGTCATCTGCAAACAGCAGCGATGCCACCTCCACACCCCCAAACTGGACACACTCCATACCCCGGCTGCGCCTTGAGATCCTGTCCATGAAAATCACGCTGTATTATTACTGTTAAAAGTAATCTCATAATGTCATTGCGTTGTCTTGTATATTTTTTGTTTTTTCTGCAGTCCAACTCCATGACAGATCAAGTCGGGTATCCACATGACGTGCTGGACATTCCGGCGATACTGGACAGTGTATACATTGAGGTGCGGTCGATATGCGTGCCGCCGTGGACGCGATACTAATAATAATCTCATCTCATTATCAGAAACCACTTATTCCTGTACAGGGTCGCGGTGAGCCGGAGCCTATCCCGGCAGACACAGGGCACAAGGCAGGGCTATTCCCAGGATAGGCCGCCAGTCCATCACAGGACACTGGGGGCAATTAAGTCAGCAGGCTCATTAACCTATGCAGCAGCATGTAATAATAAATACACTTATAACGCGTGGCACATATTTCCCGAGCGCATCGTGCCCGTGGATTATGAGGTGCGGAGCCTGGCTCAGTGGTTGTCATGTGTTGGTGAAGGTTGTGGGGGATTTTGTGTTGGCGTAGTTGATGTGGCTACAGGCTGTTCCAGGTTGTAGGTGCCACAACAGAGAAGCGGCGTTGTCCGAAATCTATTCGCGCTTCGAGGCACAGTGCCTCCTTGCTCCAACCCACATGAAGCACTCGTCACCTCTGTTGGTGGCCCGGAGCCAGCAGTGGAAATGTCACACTTTTATGGCAGCGACCAGTCTGGCCCTAGGATGCTGTCAACTCCCCACAAAATAGTACTTATTTTACTGCTCTCGAGGGATCATTGACCGAGTCAGTGACTGATA
Source organism: Geotria australis (assembly GCA_036362915.1). Lineage (NCBI taxonomy): Eukaryota > Metazoa > Chordata > Hyperoartia > Petromyzontiformes > Geotriidae > Geotria > Geotria australis. The sequence goes on along the minus strand of JAZEWU010000032.1, from coordinate 7,180,434 downwards.
AAGCCAGGGTGTTATGGCAGTAGTGTTGTTACGTGTTGCAACGCATGGTTTCTCTGGGTACTCTGGTTTCTTCCCACTTATTAATGGAGTTGATCAAACATCCAAATATAGGACCACCGAGCCTGGGAAATTGTTAATGCCAGTTTAGGCTGCCTTTCCAACGCTTGTCTGCGGATTGCGGAAAAAAGATCAAACAGCATTGAGCTACGCATCTTTGCTGTGCACAAGCCACGCACCAGAACAACGTAATCGGGACACATTCCTTTGTTTTGCAGCTGAAGCTTGTGAACGACAGTTATTTCAAGAACGTTCTGAGCAGCTTACTGTACGACGTGTCCCTGTGGAAGAACCTACTTATTCATGGCCGCAAAACCAACACGTACGTTCCTCGTTCCGCACGGTACCCCGTGCCAGGCTGCGCTCGCCAGCCGCCCAGCTAGACGGAGTGTAGTGGAGCCCAACTCGCTTACGATTGGAAACACAGAGACATACAGTGATGGCGGGCTCAACATAAGTTTGTGGTTTCAATGCGGCAGGCCACCCAGACTATTCTTCTTTCTTTGCGATTCTTCGAAGCACGATGGTCAGCCTCTGGACATCGTTGCCACCCTGACTGATACTGCGCATCTATCGACCATACATTACAGCACGCCGTCTGCCGTGCGATGGATGTTAAGTTCCCGTGACGTCATACGTGACGACGGAAGATTTCTGCCAGGATCATAGTCCAAATTTGAAACGTTTCTCATTTGGGATTAAGCATAGCAACATTGGTTGGGGCAAAATATGGGCCAAACTGTAGCATGCCGTAATTGTTTATCATATTGTTTCTGGTCCCGTGATACCCATCGGTATTGGAAATGTGTTATTTCCAGCAATAGCCCAGGGCTGAGCTCCGTGCCCTGCTAACCTCCGACCCTCCTGTCCATCGCAGCTGGCGCCTGACACCGCCGACCGTCAACGCGTACTACGTGAACACCGAGAACGCTATGGTGTTTCCCGCGGGAATCCTGCAAGCGCCCTTCTACGACAAGGACGCCCCCATGTGCGTATGACCATCTCGCCGTGTGCCACCCGTACCACGCCTTGCCTTGACAGGCCATACAGCAAGTGTGGACTAATCTCCACGTTCCACCTGTGCGGGATAGAATGTTGCCCCCTCGCACCAGTCGGTTTTACTTAGGCGATCCAGCTTGCTTCCACGTTCATGAGCACTCAGTAATTGGCTCAAAACGTCTTGATATATAGAGGTCAGCAGAGCGTGGGCAATAGTTGGCGCCGGCTCACTGCGTGGCTGCTGCCTCTCACCTGTCTGGTTTCTCCTCGCACCTCTGAGTTTTCCTCCTTGTTGGAGAGTGAGCGAATCATGTGCGGCAGCATGTTAAAAGTTGACATTATTGTTAAAACCAACAAAGACAAAACAACGTCCTATCCTCGTGTGCGTGCAGGTTCACCAATTACGGAAGCATCGGCACGCTGATGGGCCGTGAGCTCACACACGCCTTTGATAATCGAGGTACGTTTTTACCACCACTGCGTGAATTGCACCCTTAGTGTACGTTTGGATTTGCTCAGCTGCTTGTAGTCGAAGTGAGTTTTTTTCAAGTCGGGTTTGGAATTTCACCTCTTGAGATTTCGCCCCGCCCTGCTGACTGTAGAAACCTTGAGTCGCGAACGATGCTCGCGACATCTGAGGATGTCCGCGGCAGCAGTGCATGGTGGAAGCTCGAGAGAATAAATACCCAAAACGCGCAGCCCGACCCATCCATCCATCCATGTTCTAATCCGCTTGTGCTGGTGAGGGTCGCGGCGGCAGCAGTCCAAGGGTGGACCAGACATCCCTTTTTCTCAGCAGCAGATTCCAGCTCTTCTGAGGGATTCCCAGGCGTTCCCAGGCCAGCCGAGAGATATAATCCCTGCAGCGTGTCCTGGGTCGGCCTCTAGGTCTCCGCCCAGTGGGCCGTGTCTGGTAGACTGCCCCGGGACTTCCCAGCCCGACCCGCCGCGATAAAAACGACATTCACCGTTCTGCAAACAAAGATGCAAACGACGCGAACACAGCAACCAACGGCTTTGACGTCTTACCTTGACCGGGCCACACGGGGGTGGGAATTTGCGCTTGCCTCTGTTTCGCACGGCAGGTAGCCACTTCAACTACGAGGGCAACCTGAAGGAGTGGTGGGAGGCCGACACGCGCACACGCTTTGAGGAGAAGGCCGACTGCCTGGTGCAGCAGTACGGGGCGATGGAGGAGCAGGGGCAGCGCGTGGACGGGCGCCGCACCCTCGACGAGAACATCGCCGACAACGGCGGCCTGCACGTCGCCTTCCGAGTGCGTTGCGCACTTGCGTTTGTTTACTTTTTTGCACGTGTGTATGTATGTATATATCTCCATCCATCCATCCCATCCCTTGTCAGAAACCGATTAATCCCATACGGGGTCGCGGTGAGCCGGAGCCTATGCCAGCAGACACAGGGCGCAAGGCAGGGCTACACCAATGATCGGACGCTAGTTTTTCACAGGGCACCGGGGGCAATTTGGTGCACGTTATGTTGGCCATACCAGGCCCTCGTGTGCCACGCGGGCCTCGATAGATGCTCTCTAACAGCACTTGCCCCGACAGTCTGTGTAGGCTACAGGTGGGATCTTTGTCTGTGTGTGTGTTGCTGCAGGCCTACGAGAAGTGGGTGTACATCAATGGAATTGAGCGGTCGCTGCCGGCCATGAACCTGACCAACGAGCAGCTGTTCTTCATCGCCTTCGCCCAGGTGCGCCTCGAGCGTCTGCGAGCCCACACCAGACGTTACACTGTCAGGACCGCCTGCGATGGTGTCTGAGGCTATAGTAGGTCACGCTACGTGTCGTTCCGTTACAAGGACGTGTACCTAACCCACGTGGTCAGTATTTATGACCATGCGCTGTTCACCACTGCCAATAGCCATTCAACACGGTGCTGTGCTGCACCGCTCTAGAATGATCGCGTTGCTTACACGGGCAGCCTCACAGCGTGTCCAGACTTTACATCAGGGCTTTTTGTCCATTTTCATGAATGAGAGTTTTGCATGTGGCAGGAAACCGAAAGTACCCATATAAAAACCCAGCAAATGATCGATTCAAGCATCCGTGCTGTCCTGCAATATGCTAGCTTCCCCGTGGGCCAGGCCTGTGACACCTGATGATCCCAGTCTCTCATGCAAGTAGCAAAGCTCACCCCTGCTGAGCTCCTCACATCCTTTAGACACTTGTTCTTTGCGATTCTTCGAAGCACGATGGTCAGCCTCTGGACATCGTTGTCTTTCAGCTTACAGGCTGTGAGACTCAAAACGTCAAGTGCCAAGCTACAAACAGCATCTATCTATGGCAGGGGTGACAAACTAATTTTCACCTTGGGCCACATCAGCATTATGGTTTTCCCTCAAAGGGCCGGTTGTAACTGTAAGACAGTATAAATGTAACTACTCAACATATTTCAATAACTGTCTTTATTTGATTATTACTTATTCAAGTTACAAAATTGTATGCATTTGCATAGATGTAAAAATATATGTTTGCTTATTTCTCTGTTATTATAACATAAATTCTTTTATTTTATCAGGTTAAGAAACCCACATTACTCCATCAATCAAATATCAAACTTTTCAAGTAAATAAAGAGAAATATCAAATAGGTTATTAATTATTATTAGTATTATTAACTTTGATGACAACTTTTTTTTATCACAGTCGAGGGAAACAATTGTGAGCTGCTAAGAACATGCTTGACAGCTGTGGCATTTTGCTCTCGTGGGCCACATAAAATGACGTGGTGGGCCGAATTCGGCCCGCGGGCCTTGAGTTTGACACATGTGATCTATGGGCACCTTTTCGCCAGTCTACAAATAATGTAAAATATACAAGGTGTTACCTTTTCTGGCAATGAGAGAAGGGTTAATTGCCAGAAAATTTAAAACCTTGTATATTTTACATTATCTATCTATGTGTCCACAGACGTGGTGCTCGGTGCAGACCCCGCAGGCGCTGGAGGAAAGCGTCGTGACGGATGCTCACAGCCCCCCGCGATTGCGCGTCAACGGCGCGCTCTCCAACTCCGCCGAGTTCGCACGACACTTCCAGTGCAAGCCGGGCTCCGCCATGAACCCCGAGAAAAAGTGCCAGATTTGGTGACGCGTCACTGCAACCCGGCACCCTCGGACCCGGTGGTCGCGACGATCACGGAGCCAAGTTTTTGCGGGAAACGAAATGCGGTTTGGAGGCTGAGTGCTGCGCGAGTCCGGAGGGAGAGGGGTGGAAGAGGTGTTTTGCGACAGCCAAACGAATCCAGCAATGCAGTTGGTTCAAGTGGCCGGCACTCTCCCAACTTCACGCTTAAATTTGCTGGGGTTTGCTTGAATTTGCACTATTGCTTTGGGATTACCTGTATTTTTACACAAATTCTTTTGCTGCTGAGGTCTTACACACACACACGTTACAGTCTGTCACACGTAAACGCTTTGCGTGTATTCTTGCTATGGCTGCTTCGAAAACGCAGTTGCACATTTAGATCGCGTTATGCTTTGACCGTAAGACTTCGCTTTGTGCAAACGTCCAAACAGACAGCGCACACGGGATGCGCCGTGTTCCGCTGCAAGACGTCACGCGTTTCGGATAACGACAGCGTGTGGGGGTGCGGGACTTTTCGTCTTCTTCTTTGCGATTCTTCGAAGCACGATGGTCAGCCTCTGGACATCGTTGTCTTTCAGCTCGGCCTCGAAGTCTTGATAGCGCGGGAGAGATGCGTGTCTCAGTCTGTAGTAGCACTCGCTCGGCAGTAGATGGCAGCCAAGCACCGGGCTGTGCGGCCGCGCCACATTGCGCAATGCCGCCTCATTGCTTCTTCTTCTTTGCGATTCTTCAAAGCACGATGGGCAGCTTCTGGACATCGTTGTCTTTCAGCTTGGCTTCGAAGTGTTTGGTAGAATTCGCAGGCAATACCAAGTATTACCTGACAGGGATCGCGACGTGAACGCTTCTATTGCTGAGATGGCTCCACGCTACGACCCGCTTGGCAGTGCACTGCAATGCAGGTTCACATCCGTGGCAAAAAGTCTCGTTTTTTGCTGGATGAGCATTGATGCGGTGGAAACTACAGTACCCTTCGTGGGGGACAGCCTGTACATACGGCAACCATTGTCGGCCACTCCTATTGAACATGGTTCTATGTTTATGGATATTGTGCTTATTTTGTTTCCCACGTCGCACTGGGGAAATTAATCTCAGGGTCTTCATCTGCTTAAGCGATTACCAGATAACAGTGCATATGGGTGGCTTCTTGAACACACTCTCCAATGCGCATCTGCCCTCAAGAGTTTTGTTTGATGATTGCTACAACTATCCGTACAGATATTAACGTACAGTTGTATCCCACCCCGATTATGACAGGATATTATTGGTGCCACTATACTTCCCAGCTTCCCAGACTACAGCAGTGAGCAACCTGATTGCACTTTCCCACTGCACTCCGTTTTGCTATGGCCCTCAGATCCTACCGCTGTATACAGTACTTTATGTAAACTCCCTTCAGCCACCACTTGATCTGCACAGCGGACGGCATGGTGCCATGTTCATCCTCAAGCCTTACACAATGAGCCCTGTTAAATATCTTCTGGATAAATGAATCGTCCAGGTAAATTCCGTATCTTAAGAAGCACCCCCTGCTCAAAGTCTCTACTATGACACACCTGGTTTTCATTTATTTCGTGTGGCGACTTTGGAACAACCGATTCAAAATGTTTGTGGTCAAAATAGGACTACCTTTTTATTTAAAATCACGTTTAGACCTC
>JAZEWU010000032.1:7151336-7164584 GCA_036362915.1 Geotria australis | reverse complement strand
GTGCTGGCGCTGCCGGCTGGGCCCGTGGCCGGCCCGCTAGCCGTGGCCCTGGCCCGTGGCCCGGCAGCTGTGCGGTGGAAGCCGCGCGCGTGAATCCGTGGGCTGAGTGACGGGCCCAGTGGGAAACGAGTTAACTTTAGCCTCTGTAACAACCCCACTTTCAGTCCTAATCCTCTTGCCAAAATGTCGTGTGTCCTAGGCAGAGGGAAAGTCGACTGGGGGGCGGGCAGGGTGGGGGCCGTCATCGTTGTGCAAGAAGGCTTGCGCCCTTGGAGCAGGTGAGCGTGGTGGCGGGGGGAGCGGTGGCTCAGCGGTTAGCGCTATGCTGGGCTACAAACCCGGCTATGACCCGAGTTTGATTCCCGCTCACGGCCACCAATACCAGGGACGATTTTCTGAACCGGTCCTGAGGCTCCCCCCTCGGTCGACTCAGCCTCAAATGAGTACCTAGTGCGGTGTGTACACATTTCCACTGGGGCGTGGTGCTGGTTACCCACCTCCTCTTGTGCCGTGTCGACCTTCATAGGTGCTACTCGCTAACAGCACTTGACCCTACAGTCTGTTAAGGCTACACGGAGGATCTTTGTCTTGGTGTGTGTCCGCACTTGCTGGCGCCCGTACCCGCTGAGCCGCGTGTTTGTTTGCGAGCGGCCTGCGAGGCCCGCGTGGAACCTGCCTCTGCATCTCACGCGCGGAACCGTGCCATGCCGTTCTCTTCGCGGCCCTTGTGCAGCACTTTGCGACCCTCGGGTGAAAGGCGCTATATAAAATGCTATTATTATTATCCGTCCATTGTCAGGAGCCGCTTAATCCTGCACAGGGTGGCGGTGAGCCGGAGCCTATCCCAGCAGACACAGGGCGCAAGGCAGGGCTATAACTAGAATGGGACGCCAGTCCATCACAGGGCACCGGGGGCAATTTAGTCCGCAGGCCCTATGCAGCAGCATGTCTTTGGACTGTGGGAGGAAACCGGAGTGCCCGGTGAAAACCCACGCAGACAAGGGGAGAACATGCAAACTCCATACAGAAAGGCACCCGAGGCGTGGAAGCTGCCGCGTGCTTTTAACACAGTCGTCAGTCCGTAACGCTGCAGTTGTTATCTACCTTTTGCGAAATAAGTTGGACTTAAAAGGAAATCCCATCATACACTAGGTTTAATTCCTGTTAAACTTCGTCTGTGTATATGGTTTATAAAGGTTCAGTGTAAACTGCCTTTTAGGAACACGAATGCGTGCAGGGTTTCTGTCGTCTTCCCTCGTTGTTGTAAGTGCGTTAACCACAAGACCGCACACTCCCGCTTCGCAATGGACGTAGATCCTTGATGTTATTCGCGGGATTCGGCCATTGCGTGCCAGCTTCACGGCCAAAACTCATCACCGCTAAGAACATTTCCCTTTTGTCGCACGGGGATAGCAGCCACTGGGAGTGCCCTCCGAGTGTTCGAATCGAGACGCGATGCGTCTAGAGTCGCCTGGACGTGTAAGCCATGCCATATAAATGCGGAGATGACTGTTTTTATAATTATGGTAGCGATGATTGGAGTCTCTGGTAGCAGCGGTGACCAGGCCTTAATCTCTCCACCTCCCTCCATTGCGGATCATCTTCACTCCATTTAGGGAAGCCGTTTAGATTTGCTGTAATTCTGTGGACGTATCATCTTAAGTCTGCATTAGGCATACAGTTGCAGTGTGAAATCTGAGACCCGTCGTGTTACTTTGTAAACACGAAGACTATTTGCTTTTTGCCACAACAATACGTTGCCAGCCGATATCTATTTGAAAATCACAGCATTGAGAAGCTTTGTTATAATCGCAGCCGTCTATGAATAGAAATCACAATGTGACGTTTTAGTTTCACGTACTTTATCGCAATTGTCTTTTAAATGTGAAAACGTTGCAGGCTTGGGATCTCGCGACTCGTGTTGAACTATGACCCGAATCCAACAGAGACAGTCCTTGCCCACAAACGTATGTCAGTTCACCAGCATTGGACCAAGCAAGCCCGGCTGCTGATGAGGCACTGAACGTTGAAACCGAGCCAGAGTTTGCTTGTGTGAAAAACAATGCTGCCCAAAGAATGCTCTCCCAGGAAGCCACGTGGCTGAGGGATGCAATACAAACACATGGCTGCATATGACTGTGTGTGTCGAGGCGGAGGAGCAGAGCAGGTGACCGTCTCGTTTGCCAGCCACCCTGGTGCAAGCCCCTGCACACGGTGAAGCAGCGGTACGTGGCGGAGAGGGGTGGCGCTTAGAGGGCAGAGCGACTCGTCAAGTAATCTAACTAACCAGTCACTGACCAGCCTTACGCCTAAACAAACCTGACCAACGAGCGCTACCCTTCACGTCCCTTTCCGCTTCTTCTGCCCGCACTGCACAACATTGGAATCCCTCCCCATCATCACCTCTTTTCCCAAGCAATCGCAGTAACCTTGCTCAATTTAAGGAGCATGTTAAGTTTCCGTCCATTCATTGTCAGAAACCATTTAATCCTGTACAGGGTCGCGGTGTGCCGGAGCTTATCCAGGCAGACACAGGGCGCAAAACAGGGCTTCACCCAAGATGGGACGCCAGTCCATCACAGGGCACCGGGGTACAATTTATTCCGCAGGCCAATTAACCTACGCCGCAGCATGCCTATGGACCGTGGGAGGAAACCGGAGTGCCCGGCGAAGTCTCACCTAGTACAACTTAGATGGTGGCGTCTGCTGCTGGCCACTTTGACATTGTCCACATTTGGGCCTGTGCCCACGAAGAGCCATCCCGGCGCGAGCACTGCCCCCGCGGTGCGAGAGCGCCGGTCATCGCGGCCGGCGCTCCGAGTAGATGCGCCGCCGTGAGCCGCGAGGCCGCGGGAATGCGTCGGATTGTAAAGCTCCGCGGAATGCGCTCCGAGCCGCACGGTGGGGAGCTGCGCCCGCCGCACATTCCGCGCTGGGACGGCGCCGCGTGCTCCCGCGCCGTTTGGCGCTGTCACTGTCGCGGAACGTTTGTTTATTTCAAGAGCGTTTCTATTTTAGATAATTGTTGCTCGTTTTCCCGGCGGCGGCGGCGGTGGTGACACGGCGCAGCGGGTCGCTGCGTGTGTGTGGCAAGTAAATGAATAGCGCTCCGAGGTCCGCACAGATGGGATCACAACCTCCGCTTGCTGTACCGCTCACTCTGGGCGTCGCGCACAGCCACTGTCAGCAGCCAGTCATCAGGTTTAGATTTCAGGTTGAGTTTGTTTCACCGGGTGAGAACTGCAGAGGCCAGGATAGCGTCCCCTGGAACAGCGATCTGGCTTACCAAAGTGATAGACACAAAACAAATAAACAGAAATGAAACCGATAGAAACCAGTACAAAAGAAACTGCGCCCACAACTGTGTTAGTAATACGGTCACACCGCGTATCATGATGTTTGGTCATTGTACGTGGGACTGTTTCCGTTATCATCTCGTGTTGATTTTAACGCTCTGTAGCTGTCCACGTGGTCATGAGAAGCACTGCTGCAAACCTCCGCTGCTGGTGGCCGACATCCCAAGCATGCCATTGCAAAAATATGTGCAAATTTTTTCTCCGTGTTTCTTTTGCTTGCAAGGTATATTTAGCTCCCAACTTCCTGTACTGACACATTACAGTGTCGAATATCTTCTGCTAACGAGCGGCACACCTGGAAGGCGATGCCTCTCACCACGGCTGCCTTTCTCTCCGTGCAACAACCAATGCCGCGGCGGAACCGACATTACTGGATTACATGTCTTGTTGAATCGAAACCAACGGCACATGAGATTGTACCGCGTTCTCAAAAGGCAATGTCTGTGCACAATGTTGCGCATACCGCGAATGATATCTGCACCGGTCTACCGAACGATGTTTGCTTTCCCGAGTCCGTGGACAGGTTATTGCAGTACGCGATAACCCGCTGTTCGGCGTGCGTGTGATGTGAAATCACACGTGGACGCCTGCACGCACAGCCGTTAATGCCGTCAAGCTGTGTAAATGGTGTTAGTCGACAGGCTTGGTGGGTGGTTCGTGGTTTAAAAGAGGATTTCCAAATTTCCCAGGTTGGTGGCTGTGGTTGAGAATAATTTCCGCTAAGCTCCTTGTAAGGAAAACTGCTTTAGCACCCGCTGCTAATTGATTCTTACGCCTCCCATGCTGAAGACTCGGCCGAGCAGATAAGACAGTTTCAACCATAACAATGCAGATGACAACAGCAGACACTCGCCCACTCGCTGACCCGCTCACCACACTGCTGGTCACCTCACTTCTCCGTTGATTTGCTTTACACACGTGACGATTCCAGCACGGTGGTGTTGCCAATTTTTCATCTTCCGTTTACTGACGTAGGTTTTCACGGCTCGATTCATGATGGCTGCTCTTCGCAGCTGTTCTTTCGGGATAGCCGTGTCACTGTGCACTCTCCCTCTCTCGAGCGCTCTCCCTTACCGACTTGTTTGTATTTTAAACGTCGTCGAGTATCGTGCATAAATGTTTGTTTGCCGTTCGCCAACACGTAACATCGCCCGATACGTTGGCGCGCTGTAAGTTGCGAATCATTTCTCCGCTATCGATCACGTTCCGTAGCGAGCGCGAGGATCCCATCTAACCGATGCGTCAGCCCACCGCTACGTTATTTCCCGGTTTAATTGGCGACTACTCTTCGAGAAGGTTTCGGAATCGCGTCATAATCGCCCACATGGAGCTAACGCAGACAGCGCGACCGTAATGCGAGACCCGCGCAAAATTGATTATTCACGCCAGCGCATGCCGCAGACTTGCGTGGCCGAGCGTGGCAACCCGTTGGACGTGCTTGCGCGCGTAATGTGAGGAGCGGCAGCGTCCTGGTCACTGCCCTGCCCTACGAACCCAGCAACCCGAGGTCCGTTCCTCCTGAAGGCCAACATTGCGGATGAACCATGTGTCTGAAACAATCCTAGGCCTCCGCTAGGTCGACTCGGCCTCAGATTAATACCTGACATCAGCATTGGGGAGACAAAGGCCAGGTTGCTGTGATGAGAGTTCACCACTCGCACCCTTGCGTGCAGTGCCGGCCTTCATCGCTGCTCACTAATAGCATTCGCCCCAACAGTCCGTTGAAGGCTGTACGGAGTGCCGCTGTCTGTGTGCGTGAACGAGAGGGCTGCTTGCTCGGCGCCGTGTGAACTCGCCGGGTGAACACTCTGCGTGAATGCTTCGTGTGAACGCGCCAACCGAGGGCATCTGGGTTCGTCGCGGAGCCTCTCCGCCACTCGCCGTGCCCTCTATAGGTGACTCACGGCAGCGGTGCGGTGTTATTACCGTGTTATTATTTATTGATGCTGTGCTTGTTTATCGAGGAGAGCGCCTTGATGAGTATTTTTCAGGAGGAGCGACGATGTTACAGCATTGGGAATTTTTAGTCCATATCAGTTACATTTTATGTTTTAATAATATTATTATAAATAATGATGTAAGCTTGTTATTTGAATTCTAACATAATATTTCCATCAACGTTAGATATTAACATACCCAATTGCTAAATTTGATGTGAAAATTGGCTTCATCTTACCGATAAGCAGAAACAGCAATTTGCACATCAAATGCTTGTACATCCTAATATTAATGACAACGATAATGTCAGTAATAAAGCGTAACCACCATCAATAATATAAACACACTAACCTTCGCCCCAGACCGGCCGACGCACGTGCAGCCGATTGGCTGGAGCGGTGATGACGTAATCCCTAGCGACCGCTGTCACGACCCACAGCATTGTCGTCATCTCACGATGTTTCCCATTACGGCATTTCAGATCTTACTACGTCCGCGTGGGTTTTACTACTTCCGCGCGGGCACTCCGGTTCCCTCCCACAGTCCAACGACATGCTGCTGCATAGGTTAATTGGCCTGTGGCCTAAATTTCCCCCCGGTGCCCTGTGATGGAATGGCGTCCCTTCCTAGGTATAGCCCTGCCTGACCCCTCTGTCTGACGGGATAGGCTCCGGCTCACCGCGACCCTGTACAGGATGAAGCGGTCCCAGACAATGGATGGATGGACGATCTTACTACGCTCGCTGCCTGCGCGGATTTTACAAACAAGGAGCAGAGAGAACGTGTATTCTTAATGGGCTTTAATGAGGCGCGATTCCGGTGGCACTTTCTGCGAGCCAGCGGCTCGCTTCGCTAACGTTACGCAGCAAACATCACACAGCTAACAAGGCCCCCATAGCCACGTCACCCCGCGACCAACACCGGGGTCTTGCGAGCCCCCTGCCCGCTTGGTGTTGGCAAAGATGGGGTTTTATTTTAACGTTGGCAGTGTCCGGGTGCCATGGCGACAAGTGATCTCTGCGACCTCGAATCCCGTAATTGAGCACAAACCCCCGCTGCTACCGGAGAACGGAGTGAGTCTATGGAATCTTCTATTTATAACACGCTCATGTTTTCTTTATCACGTTAAATGTCACCGCATACGTTTCCACGCTCCGCGCCCGGAAAATAATCCCTTGTTGTTTTGAGAAATTTTCACATTTTCTGTGTGATTTGCATTTATACACAGTAATTTTGTTCTCCCTCAAAAGTTAATGAGAAAATACACGTAACAAACCTTAAAGGACGCGTTTTAATTTCAAGACGTTAGTAAATTGTCCACGCAGACACGAAGCGGTGCGTGAGATGGCGTTTCCTGTGCTCGCTCGTGACGGACGTGAGATGCGTTTCCATGACGACGGCGGCGGCGCAGCGATGACATCAGCGGCTCCGACGCACCGCCCCGCGACGCCGACCAGCGCTCCGTGCGAATCTCGCGATTCTCTCGTTTGTAAATCAAGCGATCGATATTCATCTTTGCGTCGCGCCTTTTTTTCAAAAGGATCGCCTCGCAGGAAAAATTCTATAAAAATTAGCAGAATGAAGGGATGTTCACGGATACATGCAGGAAAATAACAGCACGCAACGGGCATGAACATGCTGCAAGAAGCGAATGTATGTAGGAAATAAAATAATAATTGAAAGCAGTAAAATCGTGTGATTAAATATTATTCAGAAGAGTTTTAATCTAATATCATATCGGGAATAGCCCTGCCTTGCGCCCTGTGTCTCCCGGGATAGGCTCCGGCTCACCACAACCCTGTACAGGACTAAGCTGTTTCTGACAATGGATGGATGGATGGAAAACTGAACGGAGATTGCTTGTGGGTGGACGTGGCACGCGGCGACGCAAAAGGGGTTCCTGTCAACACGGCCGTCACCGCGACCCCCGTTCCTCGTCGCTCGCCGTCGCGATATTGACGCCACCGTCGCAAATAACATCAACGGCGCGGGCACGCGGTGGGCACGGCGTGGCAACGGGCACCCACATAGCGATCCGGTTTGTTTTGAGTGTGCCCGACACGGTAATTAAGCACGCGGTCTGCTTGAGGCCTGGCACGCGTTCGCGACGGCAGTTGCCCGTCGATGATGCCCGCCGGTCCCCTGGCACGCGGCGCGGACACGCGACGCCTCCCGCGGGAGATCCGAGGCCGCACCTACGTTCGGCCGGAGAGAAGGGGTTCTGCCGCATTGTGGTGCCGTGTGCCGAGGCCGGTTCGTCACGCCGCGGCTGTTTTGTGGCAGCTCGGCCGCCAAGCAATTACGCTGTGCCGGGGCATTTATCCTCTATTATGGATTTCTGGGAATCCGTATGAAGGGTCCCTTCGATTAGCTAATTGACCTGATGCTGCTCCTCGCCGAAAGATAAAGAGTCGACGTGCAATGGGCCTCTGTGTATTCATGAGCTGCTGAAATTTACATATTAAAACCTATCTCCTGCGAAATTTAATTTGAGAGATTCAAGCCGGTGATTGGACGCGTGTGGCACGGGCACCGTCAGGCTTTTAGCATATGGTTCTTTCACGAGCGGTTTGTATCCTTTAGCTATCTTAAATGTGGTTCAATTAAAGCAGATATATAAACATTTACAATGTAAGGTATTTAGTGCAGGAGAACTGGCCGGGCACCTGATTTCACCTCTCAGTCGCTCTACAAAGATTAGAAAACAGAAAGCCGCCCGTCGACCAATTTGCGCAATTGAATAAACTGTGCCTCCGCAGGTGTGTATTGACAGCACGGCCTGTTCAAAGCTCATTTAGTGTTCACCCCGTTAGCGGACGAGGCAGCACGGGTCACACGCTCCGTCTGGGCGGCACCGCGGGCTGGGCGTGGGGACCGATCACCGTGACCCCACCGACCTCTCGCGACGACCCACCGTGTCACGACTCAATTCCAAGCTCAGGAAAGCCGAGTGCGCTCGAGTCTCGATGCCGACAACACAATAATAAACAGCGGCACGCCCCCCATTCGCATGCTCCCCCCCCCACTTCCACCATGCAGAGCTACGCGTTTGAAGTAACGGAATAAGCATCTGTCCCTCAAAGTAACAACATTTGATGGTTGCTCTTCAGAGCCGTTATTTCGGAAACTTCCAATTTGGGAGGCAAAACGTCGCGAGGGAGAGCGCACGACACGGCTATACCGAAAGAACAACTCTGAAGAGCAACCATCGTGAATCGAGCCATGAAACCCAACATCAGTAACAACATAAGACAAATTTACGCATTTGATTGGCCACACGGCCCTCTGGGAGTTATGTTTTGAGCAACAGTGTTTTAACACAAGCAAGCTCTGAACAGGCGTTGACATTCAGTGTCTCATCAGCAGAGTCGGGCCTGCTTAAACCAAGAGTGCTGAGCTGCCTGATGTGTATAGGCAGGGGCTTACCCTTAGATGTTGCTCCTAGTGCTACACAGACCTGAATGAGATGATCTCGGTGCGCGTGTGAACAGCTATGGGAGACGGTGGTGGCTGTGGTGATGACCGCCCTCTTGTGCACCGCTCGTCTTGATGTCTTCTCCGCTTTTTGCAGAAGTTTGAGGTTCGAATCCGGGCGTAGTGACCATAAAATACACGCCGTCTGCGTCGCAGTGAACATTAAATCTCTCATTACGTCATTTGATACGAGCGGAGTAGGCCGCCGTGTGCAATGGCCCAAATTATCCAAATTAGAAAAATTACCTGCAAATGACTGTTCGGATAACCCTTAGCAACATGTGCCCATCCACTGCGAAGCTACAGCAGACTGCGGGTGTCATTATAAAAGTGTTGAGATCTTGCCTTACTGCAGCCTGTGTATGTAAACATATGCTTTCGTTGTATCCTTGCCATATTAAAATGGCGCGAAAAACAACGTGCATTAAACCACTATTAATATCGGGGCAGCAGAGGAGCAGCGGTGACCACCCACGGTGGGGAACCTGAGTGGTGGTGATGACAGGAGGTCTTGGTGCGGGATCTGGGGACTGAGAGCGGTTTTGTCACGTCACGTGCCGTGTGCTCTAAAGTGCTTTGCGCGTCGTAACTGCGAATAGCGGGGCGGCACGGTGCTTGCGGTGAGCAGTGCTGCCGCCTCACGGCAAGAAGATCCCAAGTTCGAATCCCGCCTCTGGTTCCTTTATGTGTGGAGTTTGCATGTTCTCCCCGTGTCAGTGTGGATTTTCGCCAGGCACTCCGGTTTCCTACCACAGTCCAAAGACATGCCGCTGCATAGGGCCTGCAGACTAAATTGGCGTCCCATCATGGGTATATTCTTATCTTGCGCCCTGTGTCTGCCAGGATAGGCTCCGGCTCACCTCGACCGTGTACAGGATTAAGCGGTTTCTGACAGTGGGTGAATGAGCTGCGAATAACCGCATGACGTGGAGGTCGGATTGTCCGGCGAGCGGCGGGGTGTGGCGCACGGGAGCGTAACGCACTGCGGAAGAGAGGCCGCCATTTCGCAGGAGGTGTGCGAGCTTTCATTAGGATTCAGACGCGGTCGCGCTGTCTGTCTGGGAGCCCCTCCTTGCCGATTCAGGATGAGAAATTCGCGTTTTTGCCAAAACGCTAATGCGGTGGGATTCTGGAGCACGGCACTCTTGCACCAGCCGCGCAACTCGCGTGCATCGATTGAGAGCATCCTACGAATGAGTCGGAGCGTAATTTGCCTTGGCTGCTGCAGGACCATTTGTTTTTCCGTTTATGTTACATTCTTAATTACGAACTGAAAATGTCTGTATTTAACAATAATTTCTGTACAACAATGATAAGTGATGAGTTTGGTCTACGTGACTGGCGTATTGTCAAAACTGATAGCCGTGTTGTGTGAGTTTGTGAAAAATCAATAATAATAATTTACAGCTGTCAACCCACACCTGGACTAAGGCTTCCCCATTCTGCGGCAGTTGTCAAAGGAGCTGTAATTTCCATTTTAATTTGATCAGGTATCTTGTTAGCGTAAAGTCGTCGACCAGAACAAGGCCTAGGGAAACGGTTTTAAAAGCAGCATACGTCCTCCGTGCAAACGAGATGCATTAGGGAACCAGATGGAGTTTTCAAGCCTGAAGTAGCAGCTACTTCATTCCTAAATCGTCCTGTACACATGGATGATCCACAGTTTTTTGGAAAATATAAAAATTATGACATTATCTCTTTGGCGGCCACCTTGGTCGATTACTAATGGTGATTAACAACACTTTGGTACCGTCGGGATTTGTACCGTGCTCGTCGCGCGAGAGTAGTCGCGAAGGCGCTGTGTTTCACAGGTGGCCATAGCCTGCCAGTCAGTGGCGGTGTTGCCCTGAATAATCCCAATCAAGCAGGCTCGCGACGTAATGTTTCACACGTGGCGAGTAAGGTCCGTGACGCCGGCACACGATGGCTCGCTTGATTATAATGGTGCCAGGGGGATCTCTAACATCCGGCGTGAAGCGGGCGTCACGTCGTTACTGTGGTTAATGCAGCCGCAGTAATACTACGATTGTGCGTTTGCCGTCGCGGTAATTGCTCTGCAATCTGCGAGCCGCTCACTGATTACAGCTTGTCGAGTGTTTTTGCGTAAACACGCGCGTGCGGTGGTGTTTGTGCGCGAGCGGCGCCGCCGTGCGTTCCCGCTCGTCCGTCGAGTGTGCGCGAGCGAGCGTGACGTCTGTGTTGTCGTCAGACGCCAAGGTGCGCGTCGGCCGCGTACGTGAACCGGTCCCTTCGTTGACAACGTATCCGCGTGGGACCCCGCCGATACGTCAAATACCCGACGCGTACGTGCATATGTGTGGGACGCCACAAGGTATTAGAATTGCAGCAGCGTTGCTTCAATGTAAGCAAACTCTGGACTGGGTTTGAAATTCAGTGTCTGATCAGGCTTGTTTAAACTGGTCCAGTTTGCTTTTAATAAACGAATACAGCATAAATATACATTCCTAGAAGGCTGGTGGGATGTGTACAAAATGCTGGTATTTTTAAAGTAAAGGGACAAATATGGGAAGGATGCGTATTGTCTGCCCATATATTTGGTGATAATATTCAAACCTCCCACTGATATAGCAAAAACCTCCTTCCTGTACATTCCCACACAGTCACGTCACTGTCCTGCAGCTGGAATTCTTTTCACAGGCTCCATCTCTATCAGATCCACCAACCCCTGCCTCCCTCGTTGTTGGCGGAAAGGAAATAATAGGAGGGAATTCTGTAATGGATCAAGTGCCAGGGACGAAGCAGAGATAGATAGATGATTATTATTACGGCAGAAAATACCCAGTGAGCTTGCAAGCTCTTGGTGTGTGGTGGGTCGGTGGGTGAGTGAGTGTTGCTGTGATCTTTGTCTTGTCGTGGTGGTTGAACACCGTGTGGATGTGATGAAACTGTCTGGTCGAACTGATTGCTCAACACGGTTGGAGGAATCAATTGGCGACGCTCACGGGAGCAGTAGCCACGGTTGTAGCGATAGGAGAGTGGCACAGAGCAGACCGGATGCCAGTGAGCGAGTAAGTGGAGTGAATCGGCGAGTGCCGCCTCATCAATCACCTTCATGTGGAGTTCTGTCAGGTGCAGTGACGTGGGTGGAACTGGGTGCTCCGCCCCAGATTTGACACGCGTGGGTTTTTGCCAGGCACTCCGGTTTGTTCCCACAGTCCACAGACCCGCTGCTGCACTGGTTAATTGGCCTGCGGATAAAATTGCCCCCGGTGCCCTGCGATGGACAGCTGGGATAGGCTCCGGCTCACCGTGACCCTGTACAGGATTGAGCGGTTTCTGACAATGGATGGAATGGATGGGAAATCCGAGCCTGGCTCCAACCCCCCGACTGCCCCCCGTGAAACCCGGCCCCGCGCGTCCCCGCTGCATCTCGCTCCGCCCGTGACTGTCGCCGCCGTCACCGGCTCGCGCCCGTCCCGCGGCGTCACGTGACTGCGGTCACGCGAGCCCCCCGTAGCGCCGCGTCGGAGAGGGTGGCGTTCGGAGGAGGTTGTATCTCGTTACTCGGGTACGACGTCACGGCCAGCCGAATGTCCGATTTGCATCGCCGCGTGCTGCGACGCTCGGCTTCGCCTCAGGCGTTGAAAAGAAACGTAATTTCTGCGATTGTCGCTCGGTGCTCGTGGCGTTCGTGCGTTCGCGGCGCAACAATTGAGAATTGCTCT
Organism: Geotria australis; assembly: GCA_036362915.1. Lineage (NCBI taxonomy): Eukaryota > Metazoa > Chordata > Hyperoartia > Petromyzontiformes > Geotriidae > Geotria > Geotria australis. The sequence continues at coordinate 7,152,130 of JAZEWU010000032.1, read as the reverse complement.
TAAGAGTTCTTCTTTTGGGATTTCTGTGTTGCGCGTTTTTCCACTCTCCTTCGCGAAAGAGCAGCACACTTCAAAGCGATTCTCATTTCTCATATATCGAGCCGGGCAAACATCAATACAGGTGTAACGGTTAGCATGCCGGCTTTACAGCCCAGAGGGTGTGGGGTCGGTTCCCGCTCCCGGTGCGGCAGTTCAAACGATTGTGCAACTTTCTGAAATCGCCACACCCCGCCTTCTCTGTCCACCTCGCAGTGTAAATGTGTACCCACCGCAGTTAGTCCATCGGTAGGTGATGTGTGATAGGGTGTGGGTGCGCCCACCTCTTCCAGGTGGAAGAGTCAACCAAATACCCTCGCGAGTTCTCTCGTGGAGGCCCTTCCTTCAGCAGTGGGCTGAGCGAGCTGTTGCAGGGCTGCACCTCTGCACAGGGGCTGGCGATGAAATCGGGCAGCGCGCTGTTTGTTTAAAGGGCAGCTTGTGTTTTCAGACCATTATTTCACGCACCGTAACTCCATTTAGTCGCGTGCGGCTTTGCCTACACGTGACATGTTTGCTCCGGTAATAAAGTACAGTGCAGAGACTCGTTCAGTGCGACGTGCGTGTCAAACACGTGTCGCAGAGACGCCCGTGGCCTCGAACGGAGCGTTGTCGTTGGTGACTGCGGTCGGTTAAAAGGGCAGCGAGATAAACGCGACTCTTGGAGGACTGCGGTAACGTTTCCAAAAAAACAATCGGTTATGTTCTTTCTCAAACCTATCGGCAGAAGCAATAAGCATTTAAAGTGGAGCGTTGGG
>JAZEWU010000032.1:7089588-7151321 GCA_036362915.1 Geotria australis | reverse complement strand
TCGCCAAGTGCGCTCGGTGATAATGAACGGGAGCCAGAATTGCCGTATAGTTTGTGAACAGCGCTGAAACCGTAGACTTGTGTTTTGATGTAATCGACAAAGTCCCGTGAATATAAACTTAGCGTACCCCAAGTCAGGGTTGTACTTTTAACTTGACCTCACAGAAATTCCGATCAAATATCCCAGGGACCATTCACACACAACGGCCCTCTGTGCTGCTCACACAGGTCGCCTGTGACATGCCAAGATCGCAGAGAAGGCCCCTTTATTGTTGAAGGACAGCATGAATGGGGGTGAATGAGGATGGGAGCGGAAAAAATAAGAGCGAGACAACTAAGTGCAGAGACTGTGAGCGTGGGACGGCCGACTTCTCAGCCTCTCGCTAGGCCCCACTTATCGGGCCTCCTGCGTTCACAGCGCGCGGTTTTGATCTCTGCGTTCGATGGGTCGGACGGGATTTGCCGGGGAAACAAACAACACAGAGTGGTCGCCAGGTTGAAGGCTCACAATCAGGAGCAGAGAAACGTAACTCGGTAATCTCATGAGGTGGGCGTACCCACACTTTACCCCACCACACGCCGCGACCTGCCGAAAACTAGCTGCGGTGAAACCATTTACACCGACGCGTGGACAGAGGTGGCGGCGGGATTCGAGACAAGTGCATCAGCAGGCGCCTCTAACGAGGGAGGCGAAACGTCGTGAAGGAGAGAGAAGGAACGCTCGACACGGCTATCCCGACAGTACAGCTATGGAGAGCAATTCTCATACATTGAGCCGTCAAAACCGACATCATTTTTTCAACTGCAGTGCTGGAAAACGCAACGTAAGATGACATGCGTCGCCTATATCGCGCGCGTCACAGGCTTCGCGCAGAACTCTCCGAACGGTGACAAACGGCACGCTCGGAGATTGCCGCAAAACGAGTTTGCACAGGTAGCTCGGCGCATCCCGACGCCACTCCTTTACCGCCGTCGCCAGAACTCTCAACTGTGCGAGGCACGATTTGAGCGGGCACTGTGGGCCGCACGGAGAGGGCTGCTTCGTTCCAGTAATATTTATTTTTAAGTGGAAAAACCGCTTCAATTGGTGGATGGCCATGAGGTTGAAAATGAACCAGATTGCACGGCCTTTCAACAAGCGTCTCCTTGGGGATGCTTGCGAGGTGACAGCTGCTAGTAATTGATAACGAGTGGCTGTGAGTTTATGGTGATATATATATATTGTTTGTTTATTTTATGTCTTTGGCCACAACGGAAATTGCCCGGGGGCTGAGTAGCTACATCTCATTTGCTTTAATTTCATGGTCATGGCGTTTCGTTGCAAGCCATTAAATATTTACGGTACAAAAGTTTAATGAAATGAAGCGGCACGAATCTATGTTGGCATAGGGACGCCTATAACTCTCTCCTTCGTGAGCCACGATTTGTCCACTGCTGGATGAAGGCCTCCTCACGCTGTCGCCGTCCCTTGTAGTGCAGCAGGGCATTGAGCACGCGGTGTGCGGAGGGAGGGCACGTGATGGATAGATACATAGACGTTTATTATTACACCAGAAAAATACCCATTGAGCTTGCAAGCACGCGAATTTACAAAAATAAATAATGGATGGGAGCCGCATTACGGAACCTCACGGTGTGCGGCCTGCACGGTGTGCGGCCTGCATGGTGTGCGGCCTGCACGCGATCTCTTGTCATGGGATTTCCCATCATTGGCAGGAATTGGTGGGTTTTAACGAGCATTACTGCTGCAGTAAAAGATGTTGATAACGGACATACTGTGCGGGTTTATCTTGGCCAGCAGAGTGGTGCAGTGGTTACACGTAGTTCCTCACTGTAGGAAGGGCCTGAGTTCGATTCTCGACTTGGGTGCCAGTCTGTTTATAGTTTGGATGTTCTCTGCCTATCCTGCAAGGGATTCCTCCAGGTTCTGCGGTTTCCTTCCATAGCTATCACTGCCCATACATTTAACTGGTTTTGGCCAAACATCCCAATGCTGAAAATTGACAGAAAACTACTCTCATGGGATGGGTGAATGTTTTTCTCCTGGGTCAACACGTAAAGAAATAAATAAAATAGTATGGTAACAATTGTAACACGCTTGGAATGCACACTTGTGATGTGAATCTATAACGCGTACAAACGTTACACTGGGTTTTTTTCCGAGTGCCGACTCCGAGTGCCCGGAGGATTGATGGCGCGGAGCCAAAATCCTGGTGCCGAGTGTTTAGCGAGCCGCCGTGCCGCTCTCCAGAACGTCTGTTCCATCTTAACGGCAGAGACACGTTGCAAAGACCGCGCGTCCTTTCTGCGCCGAGTTCAGCGTCCGTGTTCATCACGACGTCCGTGTGTCAACTCTGGGTGTGTGCGGAGGGCGTGAGCGCGTTCACACGCATTTTGCACGTCACGGTCGCGAGTCCAACCGTCGCAGGCCGGTTCATTTTCCACAAAGCTGCTGAGAACGCTACGCAGGCCATCGCATTTACGTTAATAAGTAATTCCCGTATCTTCTGTTGGCGAATAACGTTTCCCCGCCTGTCGGAGACGGTGACGTAAGCAGGCTCGTAAATTGCGGCTCGGAGAGGCGAAGTAAAATGTGTCACCCGGCCAAACTTGGAAATAAAATGTCTGGGGGCTATGAAGCGCTACGGATCCCTGGTTTAATGGACCCTGTTTGCACGGTGGCTCCGTGCAGAGGCTGCGAGGTGTGGCCGCCCTCTGACACCGTGGGGCGGAGACGCCGTGCTTATTCCTTTGTGTTTCATTATTTATCAGGCTCCAGGAAATTGACTCGGGGCCCACGCCCAGCCCACCGGCCCAGCCAAACGCAGCGCCGCTCGGCGCGAGTATGTTGATGTCGTGCGAGAGGGGAGCGTGATGGTGGTCGGGCTGCTGAGGTGGTGTGGTGGTGGTGCTGTAGTAGTAGTGGCAGTGCCGTGGTGGTGTTGGTGGTGCTGTGGTGGCGGTGTGGTGGTGGTGTGGGTGATGGCGGTGTCACAGTGGTGGTGGCGGCAGTGCCGTGGTGGTGGAGGCGGTGGAGGCCGCCGGTAGCGCTGGCGCGGCACGTGTTGTGACGGATGCCTCTCTGCGCCGTCGTGCGTGCCGCCAGACTCGAGACCGAAACGGATATTGCGATTCGTGACGACCCTTTGTGTTTTGCTCCATTTGCTTTCCAAACAATAATACCCTTTTTTCACCTTGACACAATAATATTTTGATAATAATGATTAGTATTATTAAAGCGTCCAACTCTATAAGCATATCTAGGCGCCGCACAGGAACGGATATTTGTGTAGAATGGATATCGCAGCTCTCAAGCAGGAGTAGACTCATCCCATCATCCCTAAAGGGGCAATTAGATTTGTACCGCTTTGCGAGGAAGACACCTTGTGTCTTGTGGAAATATTCACCCCTGCTATATGAATGTGTAATCTCCACCACTCCCTCAATGCTTACCTGAGCAGGACACGGCTTACATTTGACAATTTCTCCTGTGCGTTGTGTAGTTCTCGCACGAGACTGCGTCTGTTGCTGTTGATGCCGAATAATGGCGACTGGCGTCTGCCCTAGAATTGTCTCCTCTGGGAAAACCACTGCGTCAAACATCGTGCTGCACGTGGCAATGCACTCCAGGTTGCCAAGGGCATTGTGTGGTGTGTTAATGCAGGAATCCCGCATCCAGAGCTTGCAAGCTCACTGGGTATTTTATGCGGTAATAATACATTTCTATCATCTATCTATTCAAGCCAGGCCATACATCCATTTTCTAAACCGCTAGTCCTGGTGAGGATTGCGGCAGCAGCGGTCCACGGAGGGTGGACCAGACATCCCTTTCCTCAGCAACAGATTCCAGCTCTTCCTGGGGGATTCCAGGCGTCTCCAGGCTAGCCGAAGGATATAATCCCTCCAACGTGTCCTGGGTCGGCCTCTATGTCTCCGTCCAGTGGGCCGTGCCTCGTAGATTTCCTGGGGCAGCCTCCCAGGGGGCATCCTTAACAGATGCCCGAACCACCTCAAAGCCAAGCCTTGGACTGTAATTCTCAGTTGACGACTCAGGCTCGAGCCGGCTCAAAACGACACTTGACTTGAACCGGCTGTCAGCCATGGTCGCAGCCACACTCAGGATCCGTGTACGCCAAGCCACGGCTAAGGGGCTCCCACGTCTGGAAGCAGCCGAGCGGCTCGAGCCTGCGCTGAGCCGCGACCGGGATCGTGGTCAGGGTTGACGTGCAGAGAGCGAGGCGATTCGCCCTGTCGCCCGAGACCGGTGCCGTCGCCTCCCTTGTTGCGCGCTGCCTTCTCAAACGCCGCTCCTCCACAAACACTATAAATAGCCGGTGAATCATCAATCTTTGAGCAGAGGGCCCGGCACACGGGGCAGCCGCGTGGCACGTCGGGCCGGGCAGTGCAAGCATCAGAAAATATGATCGTGCAAAATCAATGCGTTCGATCAGCTAATGGGTCGGGCGAAGCAAATGATTAAATAGCCAATTAAGGCTGCGTCATCGGCCATTTATTTGAGAGAGCTTTTTGACTAAGCACATGTGGAATATAACCACTGGCACGTTTTTGAGTTAACGCTCGTGTGCGGAGGTCTGATTGTGTTTCGTTGTGTTAATAAATGTTCGTGGCTGTGCGTGTGTGCACGCATGTGTGTGAATGTCGATGCTGCCTGTGGTGCTCCTGTGTGTACATGCACGCACACAACCGCACACATTCGTTCCTGTGTGTGTGTCTGTACTTGGTTGTGTTTATTGTTCATACTAATTGTAGGCATTTTTGTAAAAAAAAAATACGAATGCTATTCCGACATGTTATCTTTTTCAGCGTCCTTGTGGACTATCGGAATATTTACGCTGATTATTTGCCTTCTTCACATATTTGTCCCTCCACGTAAAACACACAAGTATTTTCTACACATCTCATTCACCACATGGCCTTCTGGTAGTGAATCTTTTTAGCGGCATCAGTTCAACCCAGGCGATCTCAACAATCGGTGTCGCGTCAGTGGCCAGGCTCGCTTAAACACTCAGGTTTACTCCCAAATAGATTGACACTCATTAATGGAGTTGGCCAAGCGTGCCGATGATATAGGACCGCAGAGCTGGGGCAATTATTGGTGCTGGATCTGGCTGCCTTCTCACCGCTTGTCTGCGGTCTCCGGTGCCTATGCGCGAAACAGAGGCACAGGAGACCGAGTGTTGTCGTGACCTGTAGTGTGGTGAGTTGGTGGGTGGGTGAGTGTTGGTGTGACTTGCAGTGCGGTGGTTGCGGCACGGCGCGTTCCCCCGGCGTGCCACCGCAGCTCCCGGGCAGCCACGTGTCCGCTGGTCACGTGCAGAGGAAACTGTAAACGGGGACGGCCTCCTCTGGCGAGCACCGTGAAGGTGACGCGGACGGGGCTTGCGCCCGCCCGTGGGCCCTGCGCTCGCGGGGAGGGGACGTCAACCCGTGACCCCTTTAGTTTTTTTTTGAGAGGACACTCGAGGCATCGTGCAATATTGATGGCGGGCAGGGCGGCCGCTTGGCGGTCGGAGGTGGGGGCGTTGAGAACGTTATTGACGCGCTTCGTAAGCGGCGGTAGCAGTGGCAGCGGGAGCAGCAGAGAGGCGAGCTAGCGCAGGCCTCCCCTCCATGCTGCTGCCTCGTTGCACCGAATGCGGGAAGCAAATGCGATTTCGGATCGTTACCGCCGCAACAGAGATGCAAATGAGAATTGCTCTCGAGAGCTGCTCCTTTGGGATAGCCGTGGCGAGCGTTTCTCCTCTCTCCTTCGCGACGTTTCACCTCCCCTGTTGGAGGCATCTTCAGGTTCTACGAGTAATGGGGTGTGAAGATGAAGGAGAGGAGAAACCGTGGCTATCCCGAAAGAGCAGCTCTTAATAACAGTTCTTATATCGAGCCGTGACAACAAGCATAAAAAATCGATTGTGAAAAGTACATTCAACGTAACACGAAGGTTTTCCCAACTAATGATCAGATTTATTATCCATTTATGAGGGCTTGGCTGCATACTGAGCTGGCTGAATCTGGGCCATTAGGATCCTCCTCCACCTGATGCAGCCAAACAAGACGGTTAACACCTTCACCGTCGGCGGATGCCTGCCAGTCAATGATTCTCACCCGCGAGACGGATGCGGGCCATCACCAGCCGGAATAAATCGAGGACATTTTGAGATTGAGCGCGTAAAGGCGGTGGCGGCTGCAGAGAGCAACTATTTATACGTTGGTGACATTGCGCCGCGTCGGTGGCGCGCCGAGATGGTGTCCGCGATGGCCGCGCGCCCGCAGCTATGCCCGCCGGTCTCGCCAAGCGAGCGCCATCGATTTTCCGTTCTCCGCCGGCAGGCCATAAAGCGTCGCGTTGTCCGCCCTCCGCGCTCCTCTCCGTGTCGCCGCCGTCTCTCGACCCCCGTCGCCCCCTCGCCCCGCCCAGAGCCGGCGAGTCCGGCGGTGGACGCGAGGCTTTGAGCGCCGCGGTAAATCGGCCGCGATCTCGGCTCCCGCGTGTGGACGCAACGCGGAGGGGGGCTGGCGGGCGCCGTGACCGCGGTGCCCGGTGGGAGACGGCGAAAGCGAGCCGCAGCCGAGCGAAATTAATAAATAAGGCGGCGCGTAAACAAACGCCTGTGTCGGGAGGAAGGGCGCTTGATTGTGCCCGCTCGGGCGTTTGCTTGCGCTCGGCAGCCAGGAGCAGCTGGCCGTGACGGCGCGCGTCACCCGCTCCCTGGCGGCCGGTGGCACCAGTGGAAAGAGGCGGTGCACTCTCCCTTCATCAGGCCGCACTGGACACCAACAGCATAGCCTCCTCTTCGCCCTGTGTGTGTGTGTGCGAGCATATATACGTCGTCTGGGGACCGGTGGCTCAGTGGTTAGCGCTATGCTGGGCTACAAACCTGGCTACCAGAGTTCGATTCCCGCTCATGGCCAGCACCAATTTCGATTTTTTGTGTGATTCTCTAGCGCGTGTCCTTCCTTGCTACCGGTAGCAGCTGCTGCATCTGTATAATTACAGCTCGTAACAGCATGAGGTCTCGAGGCTATGCATGCCGTCCACTTCCCTTGGTTATTTTTGTACCTAATGAATTCAAATGCGGGCGTCTCCATGCCCCCATGGAGCGTTGGGATCCTGCACATCTGTCTGCGGCCCGCCACGTCCTGGCACACTCGGGCAGTGTTCTAGTCGGCAGTCTCTATTGGTATCGCGTTTAACCTGAGCTGCTATCGTGCCTTGTACTGAAACACCATCGCGTGATGGAGTTGTGTGTTTACAAAATAGAGATCGGTCTGGCATTTTTTCTTGGGGAAAGTTTCTGGCGTGAAAGTTGCCCTATAAGTCTAATTTCTGTGGGATCGCCTTTTGCATTTGGTAGAAATTCGATATTTCTCTGGTGGGGTTGCTATCTCACAACGGTACCTGCTATTCAACCCGGCTGAAAAGTGACTATGATAACGATAGGCCGAGTGAACACTCTGACCTAGATTTGAACTTTACGACCTCCCGATAATTAAGTCTGGGGCTCTGGCCGCATCGCCGGCAGGCGGGATCGGCTCGCGGCGCTCCGGGGTAAAGTGCGCGTGCTCGCCGTGCGCGCACACTGGCATCCGCGCGGTTACGTAAAACGCAACTTGAGACGGGACGTGTGGCACGGGGGCGAGGGGGCCACGGCGGCGCGGGGGGCATGGGGGGGGGGCACGGGGTGGCCACGGGTGGCGCGGCGGCACGCCTGGCGTTGGTTAATGACGGTGATGAGGTCCTCTCGCTTGGACCTCACGCTGGCCGAGCGGCACCGTCCGCCAAGCTCCACGCGCCGCCAGCGCACGATCCCAGCGGTTCTCGGCGATATGGAGGGGACTGGTTTCCAACACTGGAATGTGGAATTTCCGATCACTGGCTCATTGACGTCAATGCGGATGAGCTGTGTCCCACGTTCCTCGGACCCGTAAACCGATTCATTCAGCCCTTGATGGCTACAGAATAATGATTTGCCACGCTGGGTGCATTAGTTAAAAATAGCTGGATAGCAGCCCGTTGCATTTGAGCATTGCAATAAATACGCAATATCGGCAGGGATGTGCGTCAGCTCCCGTGCCGCCAGGTGCTCCGTGGGTATTGATTTACGCCGAGGCTGCGGTCGCTTGAGCCTGCCGCTCCTGCTGGCGCCGGCACGGGAACGTTGGTTGGCCGTGCCGCTGGGGCCCGTCGGCCTAGTTGTAACGTCGCGGTAACCAGCGCCCTCGCTGGCTCACCACCACAGCAGCAGCAGAAGCAGCTGTGAGATTTCCCCCATTATCCTTGCTCATGCTCTTGCCGGTCGGTGTTGTCCGGGGAGGCCCCACGAGTCCACGCGGCTCAGATACAAACACGACCCACGCGCGCCGGCTCCTCCGTGGCGCATTCTGAACCAAGCGCTTTGGAGAAATAGGAATTGAATTAAGCGAGACGAAATGTTTCCCTGCCCGTGCGGGGAGCGGTGGTCATGATCCCCGGGGAGGCCTGTCTCTTTGGGTTCGCGTGCGTGCGTGCGTGCGTGCGGCGTTCGCGTGCGGGGTGCGCGTGGATCCCGCAGCGGCCATGGGATCACGGCGGAGGGGGCGCGCTATTACGCAATAGCTTATCGGCGCGTACACGTTGCGTTACTGGCGTACGCGCTACGTTACCGGCCGTCGCGCCGCTCGCGGGCAGCGGTGCACGGCCGACGCTCGTGATGAATGTTGTTTTTCATTTTGGGTGACGAGCGCCGGCGTCAGAGGCGCTGGGTGAAGGTGCAGGCGGCGAGTGCGTCACGGCACGGGCGCCGCTCGCTGCGCGTTTCCCGGTGAACGATCGCGCGTCAGTTGCCCCCCCCTCCGCCAAAACGCACGATTCGGGGCAGCGTGGTTGTTTCAAACGAATTAAAAAAAACGAATTTGCATTGACGCAGGATTCGGATTTTGTATAAAATGGAGTCTCGGTGTAAATTGTAATAATACGCACTCGGCCTTGCAAAGATATCAAAAATTAAATCCGAAATGTCATCTTGCCTATCGTGAGCACGGACAGATTGTTTCATATTTCCGAGCAATTATCCTCCGAACACACTGCACGCACGGAACAATTTACATTTTCTATTGAATGGTGAAGGGCCTATTCGCACCGTATCGTTGCACTTGAGGTTATTAAAATAACTTAGCAGTAAATGTTCTTAAGATATAATAAATAAATATATACACCCCCCCCCCTTCCTACATACTCTATTGCAAATCAATCGGCTGAGTGATTTGTAATTTATTCATGAATTGCAAATGCATTTCTGCACGGAGCAGCCAGCATAATTTTCCTCGCTGGGATTGACTCGCGATGCAGAGCGATGGCGAGCGTCGTTACGGAGCGATCCGGAGCGAAGCGCAGCTCTCTGCCCCCCGCTGTCTCACGCACTCCCCCACTGTTCTCCTCCATCTTATGCCTCTCCGTGAGAAGATAGCGCGGCTGGGTGACTCACAGCAGCATCTGCATCAAGCCGCGGTCACCGCGCTCCCCACGGCCCCCTCCCTCTCCGTTTCCTGTTCACCTTTATCCAGCGATCGATGATCGAGGCTGTTCTGGAAGCGGAGGATGCCGCGCTGTGCTGTGTGCGTGTAATGCCTCCGGGCTCTTTCCGAGGTTGCTGTGAACGATGAATTGTGTTCGTGGTAATAATGACGTTGCTTCCCTGTTTTGCTCTTTTCACTGTGTGCAGATTCTCATTTAGATTGGATCCAAACCCAAATTATTTTGTTTTACGTGCAGCGCGTGGATCATTTGTTTCTTTGATCAGTGGGCGATTGTGAAATATTACGTTCTTTACCAAACGGGCACGACCAACACAAATTAACATCAAATTGATGCGCAAGTGGTCAGATGCACGTTCCCACATTATGTTCCAGATCACCACAGGTGTCCTCTTGGAGAATGTTTAAACCCGGTAATCTGATTGAGATATTCCTTTATCATCATCACCGCCCATGGTCAATCCACTGCTGGATGAAGGCCTCCCCCAAGTCACAGCTACCTAACACGATTAACAATCCACCCATTGCTCCTTCTCCTCGGTGTCCGTGCCGGGTGCATTCCCACACTCCCTCAATTCTGAGAATACAAACCTTCACCAAATAATGGTCTTGGTAGCATTTGAATTCAGACAGCCAGGCTTGGTAGCCTGGCTGTCACCGTTAGTATCATTGCGATAGTTTTGTCTAACTGGGACCCAAAGCTACCAGAGAGGGTCCTCTCCTGTAGACATCTGGCAGTTCACCAGCATTGGTTCACAACGACAGGGAAGCGCGGTGCGCCGTTCTGTGGCGCTGCGGTGCTGTGTGGGAATCGCTGCTTTGGCGCCTTCACCGGCACTCCTCAGCGGTACTGTCGGCCGATAGAGAAACCGTTTTATTTCCTTGCGAAAACACACGGTGAGGCTCCGGCCCTGGGGTTTAATTCTCCATTAAGGTATCGGATACACGAGGCTCCTCGCCTGACCTCGTTGAGCCCATTAACGTTCCTCAGCCTTCGGCACTCATTCGGTTTCCGTGGCAACCCCGGAGCCTCGCCATTGGTCCTTTCCCCATCGCGCCCCCTCCCTCCCGGTTTCCATGGCGACAGGAAGTCTGACCACGTGCAGTGGCTGGCCCAACGCATGCACAATTAAGCTCGCTAGCATCGATTTTGAAACGTAATGGTATTTCGTTTTTGCGTAAACAAGCTCACACGTGGCACGACGTTCGTTGACGAGAGACGCTCGCGGAGCCACGCATCGTGCGCACGGCTCTTCCTGCTTCTTGCGAATTTCACTTATGCAGATAAAATGTGACGTGAAATTAAGACGGGCAAGAGGGGCTTGCGCCGTGCGGATGAGTCCCAGCAGCTGCATCGCAACGGGCGGCGTTGGCTGAGCGGGCTGGGTGGTGGCGGGGGTGGGTGAGGGGCTGTTGGGGCAGTGCAGCGTGACCATGGCACCGGGCAGGGGAGAGTCATGCTCATCAAACAAAACACACGGATGAGGTTTCACCTCACGAGGAGCACGAGGGCTTTGCGAGCAGGTTGCGTGCGTGCTGCCCCGATCGCGTGTCCTGCGCGACGGTGTGTGGAGGAGGTCCTGGCGTGCTCCCCATGCTGCTCTCTCTCTGTGGACTGGCGTCTCATTCTGGGTATAGCCCTGCCTTGCGCCGTGTCTGCCAGGATAGGCTCTGGCTCACCGTAGCCCTGTACAGGATTAAGCGGTTTCTGACAATGGATGGATGCCAAGGTTCATATGTGGCCAATAAAGCAGGCTGGTCTCTGGCCTAGATGTGTGTATGGCGAGGAGCCGCCTCTCGTATGTGTGGGTTTTCTTCTGTTACTCGGGTTTCCTCAAATACGCAAAATAATACAAAGGAAATATTCAAACGTCCCAAGAAGAATCTTCAAAAACGTATCTACCGAACCGAGCAGGTCATTTTTACCGAAGCCATTGTCAATCATAGCTTTGGAATCGCGTTTGATAAACGCAGCACATTGTTATCGGCGGTCGAGAAATGAATCCCATTCATTAAACACAACTGTCGGCCGATACACGTATTGTTCAAATCATAAAATCGCGCTCTGTCGCCGCACTCGCCTGCCAAACCCAATTCGCACCCTTTGTTAAAAACTGTACTGCGCTGCAATGTTGACGGCACGGTTGGTTAACCCGCGTCGGGCCGCAGCTCCTCTCCTCCCCGTCAGGTTCGCCAGCCTTCCGTTTTGTTCGTGCAGCAGCACCGCCGCTGCATCGGTAGCGGCTGCTGCCGCGCTCCGTGTTTGGAATCCGGCGTCTCGAGGAAGGAGGGCGGCTCTCCTCGTCCCCGCTATATATAGTCATGAGCTCGGAGCCAGCACACACGGCTAATTATGACACCGCGGGGGACGATGCATTCTCGGCAAGCCGAGCGGGATTATTCCTCGTGACGAGATGCCCTGTACTGTACGCTCAGGTGCTCCGTGTGCGCACGTCAACAACATCGACAACATCGATGCTCGCACCCGTTTATCTAATGTTGTTATATCCTCACACGGGCGTTGGGCACAGAGCCAGACATCGAAACGTCAAGTGGGCAGCAACACGCGGCGTTTGCACAGTTGTGATTGATACGAGTCGACACGTTTTCTGAACTGAGTAATTCCACATTGGAGCGGAGTGAGGGCAGAATCAGAAAGATGTTTATTATTCCATCCATTGTCAGAAACCGCTTAATCCTGTACAGGGTCACGGTGAGCCGGAGCGTATCCCGGCAGACAAAGGGCGCAAGTCAGGGTTATACCCGGAATGGGACGCCAGTTCATCACAGGGCACCAGGGGCAATAGAAAATGCCCATTGTTATTGTGACGGCCGGGCGTGGCGCTGGTCACCCACCTGCTCGCGTGCCGTGTCGAACTGCATAGGTGCTACTCGCTAACGGCACTTGACCCTACAGTCTGTTAAGGCTATATGGGTGGTCTTCGTCTTGTTTAATCTTTGGATGTTATTGTGACCCACTGCTGTTTGACATCAGCAGAAGGAAACATGGCGCAAGTCGCCATTTTATAGCACAGCCGCCGAGCACAATATGCACGGCGCGGTGGCTCGAGGTACAAAACGTTATTTTTACATGTCAAAATACACAATTCATCGATTTGCTGACATAAACAGCAATACGCGCAATACTTTATGTACAATATACGCCACACTTTTCGTCGACACGTATTGACTCCATATTGACAATTTAAATTCCAATTGCTGATGTACTGATATAGGGTTTCACGGCTCGATTCATGATGGTTGCTCTTCACAGCTTTTCTTTCGGGATAGCCGTTTCGAGGGAGAGAGCGCTCGACACGGCTATACGGAAAGAACAGCTGTGAAGAGCAACCATCAATTCCAATTATTACTGTTGTAAATGCTCCTAATGAAGCTATGGTAACGGTGTGCGGTAGTGACTCTGCATGGTGGAAGTGGAGGGTCGATGAGCGGCACTATGGTGATCCCGGGCCGCGGCGCCATCGCTCAGCCCCGCAGGCTTTTAGCCGATCAATCCATCTGGGATTTCATACAACCACTCGCTGGCTTAATGCATTTTTTAACCCGGTTGCCGAGCAAAGGCCCAACACGTCAAGCGGCCATCAGCAACCGGCAGTGCACAGTTGTTTACGCGCTGCGCCGTCTTCTTTGCGATTCTTCGAAGCGCGATGTGAACATGGCCCGTTAAGTTGGGTTCCCTGCCGAGGCTAACGGCAGGTGCGAGTGAAGCATCAAATGGCCTTTTCCCCCATTTTACAACGTGTACAGTAACCAGCATCGCGAAGTATGGTTAGGGAATCCCCCCCAATCAAGAGTAGTGGGATGTAAAAATAAATGAAAGTAGTTTACGCCGTTACATGTACCCGGTGTTACTTTGGTGAAAAAGATATCCGCACATCATTGGTGTTGAACTTTTACCAGAGAGAGCTCGCATGTCTCCGCTATTGTGACTGGAAATGTATCCCTTCATTGTTACACAATACGTCTTCTGTTATTCACAAAGGGCTGGAATGGTGACGCAGTGGTTAGCGCACTGCACCTGAGTTGATATAGTTACGGCGGCTATCAGTGAGTGTTTGTGCTTGACACTTCGGGCTTCGCACCCATTAATATGATTCAGAATTGATTTTGGGTTCGTCCAGTTATTGATCTGGCCATATTTACGTCGCACAGACCCTCTACCACCTGCCAGCCAAAGACATTTTCACGTGGACAAGCTTTGGATGCACCAGTTCTCACAACCAAATTTCGCAATTGCATATGACGTTTCACTTGCAACTGCGCCAAGCACCTTCAGGGCAGAATCTGGGAAGTTTGACTCCTGGCACGTGCCGTTTCACGGGTGTGGCCTGGCTAACGACCGGCGGCCGTCTTGGGAAGCCGCGTGACCGGCCGCCACTAATGGGCCCTTCCGGAGCGATGCTCGGCGGCGGCAGCGGCGGCTCACGGCCGCGGTGCGGGTTCATCATCGTGACGCGCGTCACCGGTGCTGCGCATCCGCTCACTCGGCCGCGTCCCGGGAGACGCGACGGCGCGATACCGGAGGACCGCCGCTCGGTACACGCTGTGCACTGAACTTTGACCCCCGCACGCACGGTGTTTGGAGTGCCACCCGAAACGCTTGGTCACGCAGATTTAGCGAGCGCAAGATTCGTCTCGGCTTTAAAACGCGACAAACGCTCCCCATCGACCTGGGACTGGGTCACCCTGAGCTGCGGACGGCACGAGCTCTATTTCATGCGTTAAACGGGGCGGCTTGCCCCCCCCTCCCCACATGCCTACCAGTGCCCAATTGTTTCAATGGTCACGCTGGGAGATGGAGTTGAACCAGTGGCCGGTCCAGCGTACTCACCATTACCATCATTTATCAGTGCTATGTAAACAAATACACATATAGTCTAGTTTCTTATTCATTTATGGTTGCAGGAAAGGCTCAGAGATTCTAATGACCAATTACAATTTTTTATTGAGTATATGTGGGAGAAAACCCATGCTTAAGAGAGTTCACCTCAAGATACACACAGCCATTCTCCGAACCCGCTTGCTGTTTGTCTCCACGCTTCTTTGTGCACTTATCGGCGAACGTTCGCGTGTGTCCTGAACCCCACACGTTGTTGGCGGTCGGAAACGCCGGTTTTACTCGTCGCCACGGTTCAAATAACCCCGTACGTGACGCGTTACCAACATTTAACGCGCGCCTACGCGTTCCGTGCCGACAGCAAGAGACGCGCGCACGCACGGTAGCACGCAGACGCAATTTGAATGTGATTATGGCGCAGCTAAAATGGGTGTGTTGCTCAGAGAGCAGGCGTGCCTTGAAATGTCACCCTGGGACGCTCGCCATTACAATTAGCGTGCGGGCCGCCCAGCGGCCGGCGCGCGAGCAGCTGCTCGCGAGCGCGTGTACGGCGGCGGCGGCCGTGAGGTCTTAAATATAGCCGGGGACAGCGTGTGCCCCGCTCGGCGTTGACGCCGCGATGACAGGCGACCCCGCGCAATGGCGTCGCCGCTCCCCATCGCCGACGCGCTCGTCGCCCAATCGTGCGGTTCGAGCCCGCCGGCCGCCCTTCTTAATTACAGCGGTGTGTGTTGATCGTGACGTTTGCGCTGTCTTGCAGTCGATGTTATAGATCCCCTGACGTCATTCGAAGCGACCAGGACATTGCGTGCCGCCGTCGCGGTTCGAGTTTGCCAGTTTCTAAAAGTTTCCCGCAAGTTACTCATTTGGGATTATGCTTAGCAACGATCGCCCCCAACGGTGAAAAGCTCAGGTGGCTTATCTTCACTTTACAGCTCTGAGCCAGTGGTGAAAATTCCACATTCCAATGGCTGGCGGAGGCGAGTATCTCTGTAGGATAACCACTGTTGAGGTTCCAACAAAGCGGTGCTTTCTTTAGTGGCCTCAGTGGGATTGTGGGCTGAGCCAACCCCCAATCAGGATTTGAACTCGCAACCTTGTGATTGTGAGCCGCTCACTCTACCGCTGAGCCACCCGGCCACGTTTATTGTTATATTGTTCTGTAAAAATCTTAGTTATATTTGCTTTGCTAAATTGCGTCTAAGGCTTGATGTCACGAGATCCTTTATTGACCTGGCTTAAATCTCTGAGAAAGACTCCCACAACACGTGGTATGCACACACTCGTGTGACTGTGTGTATGTGGGGGTATACAGTCTATATATTTTACTGCTTTCATTTTTCTCTTGTCCTTGAAAGCTATCGGCTGTATCACCCTGGCATTACTCTCCGCGTGGACTTACTGCGCGCTTACCGCCAATCAATTGCGGGAGCACAGAGGGACGCGCGCGCGGGTGGGTGTGCTCGCTGGGAGACAAAAAAAACCCCGTCGTGGGTGAACATCAGCCAAGGGTTAATGTCTCGTGAAACGCGACCCCGCCGA
Organism: Geotria australis; assembly: GCA_036362915.1. Lineage (NCBI taxonomy): Eukaryota > Metazoa > Chordata > Hyperoartia > Petromyzontiformes > Geotriidae > Geotria > Geotria australis. Next base: position 7,135,394 of record JAZEWU010000032.1, on the reverse strand, counting down.
ACCGACGGGGGTGGCGAAGGCCGGTGGTCCGGTGGCTTGACGCGGCGAGCCGCACATTCCCGCGTAATTGAGGGAGGCTGCTGGTCCGGGAAGACAACACCGCTCTCTGGGGGAGGAGATGCCGTAGTCCATCGATCACACGAGTTGCTGATCAGCCCATTGATTTCGTGTTTCTGCTTCGGCTGCACGGCAACAGGGCGACGTTTCAGTAGCTGGAGAGCGGCGTTAAATTGCCTCCCGTGAATCCTGGCCGTTTCCCGCCACCGGGGTTTGTCACCTGCGCCTATAATTAGCAGATTTGTTGTCTCAAAATAAACCCCGGATAAATGGCCGTATTGCTGCTTCAAAACAAGTTGGAAAGCCGGCGCATGAAACGCTCTCAAATCTAAGCATTGGTGTGTTTGGGATTTGCACCATTCTTATAACGCAAGTCTTTCGTTCGTAGGAGAGGAAACGTTGATATGTGTTTTCCAATTGCGTAATAAACGAGTACATTTTTAGAATTTGGCAAATTTAGACCATGACCCCGGTGCACAATGACGGACTCGTTTTGAACTACGCTATGGGATCTTTAGGGTTTAGTACGACGCAGACGCCTCGTAGTATGCTGTAGTTAATTCACCTGCAGTGTCAATCAGGGTGGCCCGGCAGATTCGGACTGCAGGTTCGTGCGTGTTACCCCCCGTTGGAACCGCAGAGGAGGGGACGCGAAGACGAGGCCACCCTGACGGTACACCTTTAGGCCACGCAGTGTGTCAAAGGCTCGCCAGCAGGAGGTCACGGGACAGAGCCAGGTGCCGCCGGCTGCCCAACTGAGATGACTGGCTGGGGCAGCGCCCCATTTTACAATGCACACTGTGACCAGCATCGCGAAGTATGGTTAGGGAATTCCCCCCCCCCCCAATCAACAGTAGTGGGTTAACAAAAGGGCGGAATCGAGTGGGAGCGCTGGACCAGGGATCGAGGACTTTCGCCTGTCGGTTCCTGGGTGTCGCGAGACCCGTTCAGCAACACGGCCTGGCTGTGGGCACGGGAAATGCGATTTTCCACTGCTAGCACTCATGTGCAGCGATGGGCTCCGTGCCCGGAATGTATGTGGGAGAGAGAGAGGGAGCGGGGGCGACGCGGAGGGAGAGCGCGAGCGGGACAGCGTGTTGTGCACAGAGTAATTTCCACAGCGGCAGCAGCGTTTGGCCGTTATATCTTTGTTGCGACGTCATCACGAGATGATTATTTATTCACAAAAAAAGACGGGAAAAAATCTGGTCAGGGAGGAAGAGGGCTACATGGATGAGAGACTGTGTGCAAGGTGGAGACATTACCAAATGGAGGATGATTGGCCGGTGGTCGAGACTCGATAGTGACAGCCCAAGGAGGGAACACGGAACCTCCACCGCAGAGATGGAGCAATGAAATATTCTCCTGCAGGTGCTAGACCGATTATTGCATCGCAAGACTGTCGGAGATAGAGGCTGCGGAGGCCTTCATCCATGAGCGGATAGATCATGCCTGCTGATGATTCAGTTACAAAGGTCAAAGTATTTTTATGCTCAAATCAGCACGGGGCATGTCTTGTATTCATGGTTGCTCTGCGTCAGTGTTGGAAATTCTACGTTCATATGGCAAGTAGCAACCTCTCCATTAAACAGCCACTAACCTTAACTGCACGTTGGAATGAATTGAGTGGTCTGTCCATAATAAGTGATTTACACAACATAGTGATTATTTAATTTGGGCCTCATTGTTCTGGACAAAATGACATCCAACTCACGGATGACTGAACTGAGACGATAATAATGGGCGCGTGACACACTCGTTCAAGCGGCATTTCAGTTTGTCTGTGCCGGGTGGTGGGAGGGCTTTACGACGCAAACGACGAACCGTGTTGAGGCCGTGTATCTAGGTCGTCATCGTAGGCGATCTCAATGAGGCCTCGGGCTTGGTCTCGCCTACACGGGCCGTGCCATGCGGCACGATCGGGGGATCACGGCAACAGCGCTGACTCCTGGAGTCTCTGTTTGAAGTCAGGAGGCTATTAATACCGTGCAGCTGTGTGTGCTGCAGAGCACGCAGCCCCAGCAGCAGCAGCCGCCGCCGCCGGGCGCAAACCTGAGAGCTGACTACTTTAAAAAAGAATCCGTCTTTCAAGTGAACGGGGGCACTGTCATCAGAAACGATTGAAATTACGTCGCTTTGTCCCCCCTCCACACGCCGCGTGCGCTTCCAAATCGCACAAAGCCTCTCGCTGGTAAAGAGCGGATTTTAAAATCGTCGCCACTCAGCAGCAATTTCTCTCTGGCTTTTGTTTTGGTTTCCGCGCGGTCGCGTCGCGCGGTAAACGAGCAGTAAAGCCCCAGGAACGTACCCCATATAATTTAGATTGGCGTTGTGTCTCTGTCTTCCTGTCTCTGTGTCCCTATGTCTCCCCCTGTCGCTCACCCTCCCTCCCTGTCTCCCTCCGTGTTTGTCTTTAAGGAAGTGACGGCCATCTTAGAGGACGCTGGCAGATTTTTGCCGCTCTTAAGATTGCCAGTTTCACGACCTTTCAGTGTATTCGAAGCAGCCTTAATAATTAAATTTTTGTTGCTTTGGATTTTATTAATTGTTTTTTCTGTCGTTGTTGACGTGCCGTTCTCTCCGCGGCCCTTGTGCAGCGCTTTGTGATCCTTGGGTGAAAGGCGCTCTATAAAATGCTATTATTATAAATGGACTCGGGGCGCTGAGGAGCGCGGCTCGGCACGGCGCGTGAGATTGCACGCGTAGCGCTGAGTGCTTTCTAGTTTGTCGTACAGTGCGCTGTACTCCGCTTTGTTTTGATCGTGGTATAAATGTGGGTGGGAGGACGCCTAATTTCTCGTGATTATTGTCATTATGACGCTTGTTTACCCGGGAAAGCCTCAACTCTTGCTAAGTTGTCAAGCAGGGGTCTGCTAGGTTCGTGCAATAGGGAGCAGTGATCGATTGCTATGCATAATCCACATTGAATAATTTTCCATCTGTACTGATGATGCTTCCAAGGTGGGAGGCGAAACGTCGCGAGGGAGAGATGGAGATCCCTCGACACGGCTATCCCGAAAGAACAGCTCCGAAGAGCAACCATCAGTTTTCCATCTGTTGAAAATGTGGACAGTGACAATGCCACACAATGGCTTAGTCTTGTCGAACGACGTCATCTGATCTTTAATGCGCCCTGCTGTGCAGCGGACGGGCGGGTATTTTATGCTCTGTAATTGGCAGGAAAATTATTTGATTGGGAAACACGGAGCAATGAGCAACGATCGCTCTCCTGAAAAAGGAGTTTGGCTTGGTGAGTCTGCAGTGGGTAAACAACGTTTAATAAAAACAACAAACATTGGAACAAAGTAATAACTATAATGTGCAGCAAAGTAACTGGATGTCCAGGTGCCTCGCGGAAGGTGGAATGGGTCTCACTGGTTGCGGCTTCGTTAGGGTTTTGATCGATGTAGGGCACTGCTTATGTAAGTGCTCTGTGGGGCCATTGTCAATGCCGCCACTCTTCTGCAAGCAGAGGGAGTAAATACATGAATTATGCATGGCTTTACCCACACATAACCACACGTACGTGCACAATTTATATACTTGCCAATGTGTGGCCATTGTAAACAGGCACTACTGTATACACTATAGCAAACATTCCCTATTTAGCATACATAGACTGTCATGGAAAGTGCCGTAAGTGAGCACCTATTAAAGTTGACATTATCCTTGAGTCGGTGCAACCAGCTCCCATGCCCAAGCGCCTTTGTCTCCCCGGTGCTGATGTTTATTCTTTTAATGCTCAGGCTATAATAATAATTATTATTATAATGCTCAGGCTACCGAGTGGAGGTCCACGACTAGTTCAGATGAGCTTGCCACTGATGATAACTATGGGCGAGTATCAAATCCGTGTGCTAACCACTGTGCCACCGCTCTCCACAATGTCTACAACAACGAAAACAACTGCCGTTCACCACAAAGAAGAAGCAGAAAGAAGTTCTGTGGTCTGCAGTGTGGTGCTTGAGGTGGTCGGTGCGCGAGTGTGTTGTTGTGACCTGCAGTGTGGTGCCTTGGATACAACGCAGATGAGACGAGACATTGTCCGGCAGAGCGACTCCTCAACACGGTTGGGGGAATCGTCGAGTGAGGTTCACAGGAACAGTAACCACGACAGTAGCAACAGAAGAGTGATAACGGAACGACCGCGTGGCGGTAGGCGAGTGCCTGGAGTGAATCGGCGAGTGCCGGTTCATCAGTTAGCCCGGCCGCTGTGCGTTGACGTCGTTAGCTCAGTGCTGCAAAGCGGCTCCAGTAAGGCCGTCGTGCCGCGGCCCGTGTGCCGCTCGCAGCGGGAGCGTGCCGTGTTTAACGCGCGCTGCGGGGATCCCCGCGCCGCTCAGGCGGCGAGCGTCGGGCTTCCGGGCAGAGGTGTGCGTTGCGGCGTCTCCTTTGTCCGCCGCGACAACTATGGGACGTCGAGAGCTTGACCTTCTTGACGACGTGACGGATATTCTGATAGTTACGACGTTTGGTTTATAATTTTTTTTATTTCAGGCACCAGAGGGTATTGCTCGCTTTGGCCTGGCTCGTGTGAATGCTGCGAATGGCTGTTTTAAATGGGTTCGAAATTTATATCTCGCGGGTGAAATAATTTGACGGAATTTTATATGGATTTAGATATGTTGGCTTCTCTGGTGGGATTGCCACGCAACTCTTGACCTGCATCTCTCGCGGATCGCCGTTGAGAGCGTCCTGAGGAACTGTGGGTCGCCGACGGCAGCGTGTTTTACGCGGTGTTCCCGTAACATACGCTCCGCTCGGCTTGTATATCACCCCGCCTCGAAACATCTGGCATTTCACCAGCATCGGTACAAGCTGGCCCAGCTGGCTCTGCTGGAGAAACACCGAATGTCAAAACCGGTCTGGAGTCTGTTCAAGATGAACCGACTCCGCTGATATTCCGCACTCCCAGACGACCGTGCGGCTGATGAGTTGTGTAAAATAAAGTGCGTTTGTGACCGCGCGGCGGGACGGATACGTGAAGGACGAGTGTCGTCTGCCTCGTGGGTTGATCGGCACGTATCTCAGGTGGACAGCTTGATGGTTATTGACGCGACATTCCGGCGTTGCCACCGCGCGGTTTGTTGGGAGTCACCGTATTGAGGTTTCCCCGGCGTTAAATCGAAGCCACGTGGACCCTGTGCGATTCTCGCCACGGCCCAGTCGCTGCGGCGGAGCAGAGTGCTTCTCCTGAACGACTCGCAACTCGGTCGGCTCCCACGGACGCACGCAAAAATTGCGGCGGGGTTCCGCGCAGGGCTGCGAGAGCACGCGAGTGAGATCGTCGTAAAAAAAATAAAAGAAACGAAGAGCAAACATGAAACGGTCTCGTCAAAATGAGCTCTTGCTGCCAGGTTAAGGCCATGTTTATGCGACGTAAATAGCGGCGCTTACAGTACAAGGGGCAGCTGTGGGGTGCGCGCATCGCTCACAATGCCATCTGTTATGTGCTACGTAAAAGGCTGGTGATGTGTTTCTAACTGTAATAGCAGTCGATGTGCCACCTGACACAACTAGTCGTCATGTTTGCCTACACATCCTGCCTACGAGACGTGTTTACTTACGGCTTTGGTAATGTCAGGGTATCGGCGGAAATAATAGTGTTTGCACAACACTTTTTGTATATGTGGCGGTGAGGCGAACAAAACGAGTGGGTTATTAATGCGATCCGTGATGTGCAATTAGCTAAGGGGGGGGTGCTGTGAGGCGGGAGAGCGAGCGGCATCGCTGCACCTGCGCTACTCTACATTAGATGTCGAGTCACATTTTTTGGAATCTCTTTCAGCGGATTTCCAAAACAATCCTTTTAACATTAACAACCTATGGGGGTAACGGTTTTGGTTGTCACTTTATTCTGCTCAGACGGACAAAATAATGTCGGCGTGTGATGACGACGATGATGAGGATGACGACGCTGTCGAGTTAACCGTCGATCCGTTTTGTCTCGTTTACAGCCATTCTCAATCCCAAGCAGCCCAAAGAGCCACCAAAGACCTTCAGCTTTGACTACTCGTACTGGTCTCACACCACGGTGCGTTGCCCTGCACACCTCCTCGTTGTAATCATTCATTGTCGCTCCCTGTGTTATCCTGTCATGGGTCACACAAGGCAAGGCTATACCCGCAGCACGGGGCACCAGTCCATCGCAGGGCACCGGGGGAAAATTAGTCAACAGGCCAATTAGCCTCGGCAGCAGCAGCATATCTTTGGACTAAGAGGAAACTGGAGTACTCGGCGGAGAATCGAGCCCAGGTAGCAGAGCTACTCGCCGCACCAATGTGCCGGCCTAATTATAATCGTCACCTTAACGTGGTATTTATCCCATGGTTGTAGTCCAGGGACATCGTGAACGCGCTGTTTCACAGGCGTGCTTTATGTTAGCACTGGGGGTGCCCTTTCAAATGTGTTGAGATGAGATGTGAGTCGCATTCCGCATGTGAAGCACTCCGAGACGCCGCAGCGTAAAGGAAGGTGGCCGCATCGAACACACCTCGCCGTCGTCGTATGATTGTGATTATATTGTTCCCTGTGTTTTGTTTTTATCATGTTGTTTCCCCGTCCTCCGCTCGCGACACGCTCCGGGGCCGTCTCCTCGCAGCCGGACGATTCGCAATTCGCGTCGCAGGAGCAGGTGTACAACGACATCGGGGAAGAGATGCTGGAGCACGCCTTCGAAGGATACAATGTGTGCATCTTCGCGTACGGGCAGACGGGCGCCGGCAAGTCCTACACCATGATGGGCAAGCAGGAGAAGGGGCAGGAGGGCATCATCCCACAGGTGACGTCTCGATGCACGCTCTGACCTCCCTCTTCCCCCAAGCACAGATAGGTGCACGGCCTATTATTAAATCATGTGAGCGCGGCCTACACGCGGAGGCTTTCGTCGTCGATGTTGTAATCAGTAAATTAATTCTGGGTTCGGCCCTCGTGGTAATCTGACCAAATTTGTGTGTTTTTTTGTAATCGGGCATTGGAGGATCTTAGTCACATCCTTACATAGCCGAATCTACACATACATTTTGAATGCAACCTTTAAATTGTAGTGTGACAGTAGGCTTGTTGAGGGATTGCTAAAGTTTCGGACAGTTCACAAGGATTGCCGAGGCATCAGCTGTGACCGACTGTGGGATGTGAATGGCTGTGGTGCAGCACATGTTACAGTTGCTGCCACAACTACCGCATGATTGTCAAACATTTTATTTATCCAGGAAAGCCACACTGAGTCTAAAGACTCCTCTTTCATATGGTCCTGAACTGGAATGTTTGGCCAACACCCAATTACATTGTAAGTGTTTTACTTATGGGAGGAAAACAGAGAACCCGAAGGAAACCCATGCAGAACTGGGGGAAAGCACACAGACTCCATATACTCACATTCACATGATCGGACACTGACCCTGCATAAAACAGTTGAGCTTAGGCACTTGTCGCTGTGTGGCCTCCGCTGCACTAAAGCTCTCGGTCACAACGCCTCCAATGTCCGTCTCGCCCGTCTTGCTTCCCGCTTGCAGCTTTGTGAAGACCTCTTCCTGCGCATCAATGACAACGGAAACACGGACATGGCCTACTCCGTGGAGGTACGCATCGTCCCCCCCCTCGCCCCCTTTCTCCCCCCCTCTCCCCCCGCCTTGCCCCCAGACTGCTCCCCACCCCCGTTCACACCTGTGCAGGTGAGGCGCATAGCTGCCTGGTTAGCTCACTGCCCTGCATTGCACTGCAGCTGATAGACACATTCACCCGCAGGCCAACCACATGTTTGTCTGATGAGGTCGCCGGAGCGATGGTTTCAAGATAAACGCTGACTTCCCACATGCTGGAAAATGTCGCGAGGTTAGATCATTACTTGCTTCAGGTGTAGAAATCGAACCCAGGACGTTGTTGCTGTGAGGCACCAGTGTTACCACTCCGACACCCTGCCGCGCTGTTGCCTATTGAACTTGGCATTCCTTCCGGCTCAGTGGCCCGCCACGGTTGATTGGTGTTGCTTAGATTTCCATTGGTTGGAAAAAAAACAACAGAGGGATTTAAATGAATGCTGACAAAACGATGTGGAATGAAACGCGAGCACTCGGCTCATGAAGCCTGAGCGGGCTTTGGAACCGACCTGTAACGATGCATTTGTTAAAATTGAGTCTTACACTTGTGATACAGACATCGTCTTGAAAAATCGATCACGTATCAATTATACTAACAGAACAAACAAGACTGAGCAATGTAACGGGCAGGACGAACAAGACGGGGTTATTTGAGGCTTTGCGTCGATGTGGGGTTCGATGTGGCCCAGCTGTAGCATGTTCGGCGCTTGTTCCGGAGCATCGCGGTTTGAATGTGCCGGGCCACCCTGTTTTTTTCTCTGGGGGTATTAACCGTCAAATACCACACGAATACGTCATGTAGGGAAGAATTGCCCGCTGTGTGTCTGCATCGTGCTCTAAATCTCCCCAATTTGACCGAGAGCCGCGTAGCAATGATCGCCCCCTACTGCAAAAAGCGAGCGGTCTCGGGAGGAGGAACGACCTGGCTATGGCGAGTGGGCGGGTGGGCGGTTTGGCGGGTGGGCGGGTGGGCACGAGTGACGGCGCCGTTGTGCCGCCCACAGGTGAGCTACATGGAGATCTACTGTGAGCGCGTGCGCGACCTGCTCAACCCCAAGAACAAGGGCAACCTGCGCGTGCGGGAGCACCCGCTGCTTGGGCCCTATGTGGAGGACCTGTCCAAGCTGGCCGTCACCTCCTACACGGACATCGCCGATCTCATGGACTCCGGCAACAAGGCCAGGTCGGGCCCTCGCTCGCGCATGCACACGGGCATCGGGCCAAACGACCGCCACCGCCGCGACGCGGGCGGCCGCGGGCCGAGGGGGGGGAGCCGTGGGATGCGCGCTCAGTGCGGGGGCGAACGCGTTCCTGTTTGCGTGGGATCGTAGGGAGCGTGCGGGCCCGGGTTCTCCCCGGCGGAGCATCGTGACACGGATTGAATGAAATAATGCGATAGCTCGATTACAATTACGGGCGTTTAAAGGTCGTCACTTAAGCGATTTGCGTTTGCGTGTGACGAACGGTGCAGAATTAATTTGCGATGACACAAAACATTAATTCATTAATCAGGCGTTGTTTGCCGCGGGGGGCGGGGGAAGCGGGGGCGGGGGACGGCCGGCTGGGTTAATCAGCCGAGGGCGGCGAGTGAACGTGGCGTCTGCCGCTCTCCCCCGCAGGACCGTCGCCGCCACCAACATGAACGAGACGAGCAGCCGCTCGCACGCCGTCTTCACCATCATCTTCACCCAGAAGCGCCACGACGTGGAGACGGACCTGTGCACCGAGAAGGTGAGGCTCACACGCGGCCAGAGCGGGCGCGGCCGACACCACGCGTGCGTACGGAACGCGCGGGCGGACCGCCAGATGGCCTATCGACATCTGACACTTCTCCAATGCTGGTGAACTGCCAGATGTTGATGGGCAAAGGCCCGTCTCTGTTGGACGTGGGTCCCGGTGTGGTGAAGATCTGTGCGGCCGGCGGGAGCACGGCGTGCCGTCCGCACGTTTGCGTCGTTGCTCGTCGTTCCCCCGCGGCGACGCGAGCGAAGGCTTTTGTCTCGTCGGTGCAGGTCAGCAAGATCAGCCTGGTGGACCTGGCGGGGAGCGAGCGCGCCGACTCCACGGGGGCAAAGGGCACTCGGCTCAAGGTGAGACAGACCTCCCCCTGTGTGGCCCTGCACCCCCGGCACACGGAGCACCCTGCAAGCCTCGCCAGCGAGCTCGGCCCCCTACAGCGATATTTCTAGGCAGGGTGGCGGCAGCACAGTGGTAACACTCGTGCCTCGCAGCAAGAAGGCCCCGGGTTTGATTCCTAACTGGGGCTGCATTTTTTGTGGCCCAACTTTGTTGTCCCCCTGTTCTCCGTGGGTTTCCTTTGGGTTTTACAGTTTGCTCCCATAGATAAAAAAAAACTACATACGATGTAATTAGTATTGTCCACATATTTTAATTTTGAAAGATTTCCTACTTAAGATTACACTGGCAACATTGTCTTCTGCTAATAATACTTGGTAGGCCCCTTCTGAAAAAATAGTCTTGAGATTTGGTGAGGCTATTCTGGGTGAACAAAGTGTAGTAATACTAATAATATTTACTCAGCAAGAGTCTAAACGGTGCACTTGCTGTAATTTGGCGACGGTGGAGGAGGAGGCGGCGGTGGGAGTGAGATGCGATCGGCCGTGTCCGGGCGAGCCGGCCGCGACTCCCATATTCGTCCCGTGTGCTGACGTGTGCGATGGTTTGCGGCCCATAGGAAGGAGCAAACATTAACAAGTCGCTCACCACGCTGGGGAAGGTGATCTCCGCGCTGGCCGAAGTGGTGAGTGCGCAGGTTTCTCCGATCCCGACGGGGTTGTGCTCGTCAGGCTGACGTTTCGTGCGTACCGACGCGACGTTACCACCGCCTTCCCGGGTTGATGTCGTCAAGGTGGACCGTGAACATCTCCAGACGGCATGTCAGACGTGTCGGCAACCGTGTGCCGGTAGTACACTCCAATTTAGAAAAATTACGATATAAATTACTCGATTGGGCTTATATATTGCAACGTCGCCCCTTACATAATCACGATAATAATGAGGATAAAACCAACGTTGGGGCACCACTCATCCATCTCCAGCGCTGTTCGTGGGTCCCTGGTAGAAGTTCAAGATGACCAGTGCCCCCCCTCCTCTAGCCCAATAAATACAACTATATATCACGTGTCCACATCTTACAGTGAACACGGTCTATGTAAGACCAGTGGTTCGTTGTGTGTTATTGTGCAAGCCCACTGTAAGGCCTGCGTTTCACGTTGTGATTTCATGATTTTTGTCGCCACGGCTCACCTTCCCAATACACGTGAAAAATCGATCTTGCACGGTCTCCATGACGCAGCCTAGAGGCTATCTGGGGTCACGGCCAACGGGTTCTGAACCACTGCTCGGACACAGCACCAACAACCATATTTCCATCTAACTCCTCTCCCAACAGACAATCTCTCCTGGGAGCCCCTGCTGATGTCTGTGTAGTTATATTTAACCTTGTTGTTTTGTGCTGCGTTTTTGTACGATCGACATTGGTGATGGTATGTTTAATGTTGGTGTGTGGGTGTTTTTTGTCGGTGCTCTGTGGAGGCTCCTCTTGCTGTGGCTCATTAACTGGCTCTTGTTTTTGCGCTTGTTTCACACGGCTTCCCTCGCTTAGGATTCTGGACCAATCAAGGTACCATAAAGCACTGTCTGCCGGTCCGCAGACCTTTCATATTGAGTTACGTTGTTGAGATTACGAGTTAAAATGTGAGCGTAGAAGTCCCCGTGTGGAACTTCTCATGTCCATCAGCCCAAGTTCACGGCTGGTTCCCCTCAGCCGGTGTGCCGTCGCGTACCACCTCGCCTGCACCACTGCCCTTGTTAATATTCCGATGCCGATAACATTTCGTACCGACCAACTGCAGAGTGGTCATTTTGAAGTGAGCAAATATACTTTTTGACGCAGTTTTATTGAATGCAGCACCGTAATTTAATCTGTAAAAGCTTCCTTGTCCTTTTAAAATGCCTGGCATTCCCAGGGTTCATTGGAAGCGGCTGAGGCCCAGAGCACGCAACTAAGGCACCGAACAACTTCAAATAAGCAATCTTCTTCTTTGCGATTCTTCGAAGCACGATGGTCAGCTTCTGGACATCGTTGTCTTTCAGCTCGGCTTCGAAGAGTTTGGTAGAATTCGCAGGCAACACCAAGTATTACCTGACAGGGATCGCGTAAGCAATTAATTCAAAGTAATCCACGTAATCGTGTAATGTAAACGCGGTGTGTGAGGATTGCCGCGCCACGTCCGCCCGCATGCTTTAGTTGGTCTGGTCCGCCGTGGTGCCACCTGGCCGCCCGTCTTGATTTGTTGTTAATGATGTTTCCTTTGCTACAGCAAAGCAAGAAAAAGAAAAAGATGGATTTCATTCCGTACCGGGACTCAGTGCTCACCTGGCTGCTAAGAGAGAACCTGGGTGAGTGGGCGTGGGGGGGTTGGGCGGGGCTCGGGAAGAGGTGTCTGAGCAGCGGTGTGGGAGGGGCAGGCAGGTCTGCATTAATAGCACGGGCTTGTGGTGAAATGGAAGATAAATATGCTTGGATAATGTATGCGAACAGTGCGAGGACAATAAAAAAGCACCAAAGCGTTAATGCCTCAGTTTAATAGCTCAGATAAAAAAAAAGAACGGCCGGGAACTGCTGTAAAGAGTGAATATTCACCAAATGTTAAGCCAGTTGGCATAGAAACCATGCTCCGAACACAGGGAACACGGCACACGCGTCCACACGGCACGTACACGTGGGCAGCGAAACATTTCTAGAACACAGTCACGGTCAAGGAAGAGATGACGCGCAACGGGGAGCAACGCGATCGGGTTTTATTTCTCTTCATTCATCAGCCGCGGGCAATTTGAGATTTCAATCAGCTCAGAAGCGACCTCCGCCTGGCTGCGTGATTATTATGGATGAGTTGCATTGTGTAATCGGATAATGTCACTCGAGCCACATTTGTTTTGTGCAATGTTCATCACAGCTGTGAGTTTTCCCGGCGCATGTATTCTGCGGTTGGTTCGAGTAACTCAAGTCCCCTTTGTGATGCGCGTTATCATACCTACGGCCCTTTATGTTTACCATCCCCTGCCAGGGGCATGCACATTAGTGGGAGACTGCGACTTGCCTCACCGTTACTACGAGCGCTCCTGATTGCCTAGGACGGCATGTTGGTGCCGTGGTAACGTTTGTGCCCCACAGCAAGAAAGGCCGGGATTCAATTCCTCACTCGGGCGCATTTCTCTGAGGCGTTTATGCTCTGTATCTGTAGAAAATAGGACACAGTCGCCTATAGTACTGTCATTTATAACATGTATTTCTCATGTATTGGTGTAGGGTTTTACGGCTCGATGTTTGAGATTTGCTGTTACGACCTTCGGGAATAGTCGTGGTGAGCATTACGCCTCTTTTATTCGACATTTCACTTCCTAGGCTGGAAGCATCTTCAAGATCTCTCAGAGGTGAAACGTCGCGAAGGAGAGAGGAGGAATGCTCGCCGTGGCTATCACGAAAGAGCGGCTCTTAAGAGCAAATCTCACATGTTTCCCCGTTGCGCGTCTGCGCAGGAGGGAATTCCCGCACGGCCATGGTGGCGGCGCTCAGCCCCGCCGACATCAACTACGACGAGACGCTCAGCACGCTGAGGTAGCCTTGCGTCGCGCGGTGCCCCCACTCCCTCGCCGCGTCACACCGAGCACTTCGTCCCACCGCACACCACGAAGGGCCCGGGGGAGGCTGCTGTCACGAGCCAGGACGGAATGCAGGGCTGGGCTGCCAGCCCACCCCCCTCGCCGGCGCTGCTCCTTTGTGCCGAGCTGTTGCGAGTTGACGGGAGGGGTCAAGAATTTGTGCCAGACTTTATCTGGCTCCACTCGCAAAAACATTTCCATCAGGGCGTCAGTGGCGGTGGTCGAGGAGGTGGCGTCTCCCTCCAGAGACAAACAAGTGGCCATGATTTTATTCACAAGTGAATGAATGTTTTGCTCGTGGAATATCTTTGTCACGTTAAAGATGCAAGGTTTGCGCAGCCTCGATTAAATTCATATTTCACCCGTATTCGGGCGCGACTGGCCGCGTGACTCGATCACCGGTGGTTGCTTATGTCGTCCTGTCCACTGCAAAGACAAAAGATGGATCGGGAGCGGGAACGTAGCGGGTGGGAGATGAGCATCTGAGCACCGGCTGAAATGCTCATCGATTGTGATGCGGCACCCACGCTCCTCGAGTGCGTCACGCGGGGTGGAACAACCGGCGACAAACTCGCACGCAGCCACAGCCACGTACAGTTGGGATTTGCGTAACTTCTGTTGTGACTGTAGAATCTGTAGTGATCGCAGAATTCCACGACCCAATCAAATGCAATGAACATAACAGTCACTAAGTTTTTTCTTTACATGCACGATTCAACACCTATCCTGAATTAAAAAAATAGATATTAATCGATTAAACAATGCCAAATTAAGCATCTGGCTGTGTAACCACGTTAGCTTTGCTCAAGTTCACGTCTTTTGTTTACATTCTGTATTCTTGTTCTTCCTCATGGGGTGACTATAAGCGACTCGGTCTGCTGAACTTTAAAAACCACCGCCGCCCTACCCCCCCCCCCGCACCGCTCTTGACGTTTTTGGCCACTCGTTCGTTTTGGACTTTTGGGCCTGTGCTCGGCTCCTGCGTAAAACCAACGACGACGACAAAACCACCCGTCTTGCCGCGGACGCTCTCCACCGAGGGTTCTCCGCTGGGCGAATGCGAATAGAGCGGAGGCGACGGCGGACGGTGAACAACGGCGGTGCCCTTGTGTTGCGTGCAGGTACGCGGACCGAGCCAAGCAGATCAAGTGCAACGCGGTGATCAACGAGGACCCGAACGCGCGACTCATCCGCGAGCTGAAGGAGGAGGTGGCGCGGCTCAAGGAGCTGCTGCTGTCGCAGGGCCTGGGCGACATCGTCGACCGTGAGTCCCGGTCGCGCGCGCCGATTCTCGCTCATCTTTGACCCTCGCTCGTTGCCGACCCCACGACGGCATCAACGTTGCTGATGTCACCGGCTTGAACATATTTTATTGCTGTCTTCCGTCGAAAGACTAGCCGCGCCGTAGGAATCTTCACTTTCCAGCGTAAAATACCCAGTGAGCTTGCAAGCTCTTTGCGGGATTCCTGCGCCGCAACAAACACGCGAATGGAGATGAGTAACCGCCTGATGGTTTTGTAGATGCTTTCCCTTTTCCTGCATTGCTGCAATGTTTTGTTAGCTCATAAGGACGGGGAGAGGTCCTTGGCCCGGAATGTTAACTCTATATTTTTCAGTCACAATATAATTGTTAATAATGAAGACGGTGGCAAAGTACTGCCGGGCCTGTGCTTTATGATCATTCCGTTTCATGTTTGTAAAATGTAAGCAGTGATTAGGAAGAGTCACGCTCTTCACGTTTGCCAGATGGCAGTCGACTGGGTTATTGTGGAAATTGAGAGGCAGACGTTAGGTCATCTGTTTTAACTTGTTGGTCATGGCCGTCACGTCTTGAAGAGCGTTTGTATGGGAGTCTCTTCTTTTGCCTGCTGTGCTCCCGTGCGCCGAGCAGCGTCAACGCAGAGCCGCTGCGCGTGTCACGGTGACATCTGCGCGTGCTGGGCGTGTGTCTCCCGGGTCGATCCGACCCCGGTGCAGATCAGCGTCTCCGTGCCCTCTAGCGTAGAGCCGCACCTGCCGTTTGGGTCGATTCGGACGTACAAAAACTCAGACGATGTTAAAAATATACATAGATAGATGTTTATTATTACAGCTGAATTGACCAAGGCGACCTGCCGGATTCGAACCGCGAACCTTTGCCACGAGTGGGAACGCACCTGCCGCTGGGCCACACCGCTGACCCATGTGATAGGTGGGGCGAAGTGACCCAATGCGGCCCCTGTCCATTTACCGAACTGTGAAGGCAGGTTATGATAAGGAGACCCGAAGGGCGGGCGAGAGGGGGGTGGGGATGGCGCAGCTGAGCTGGTTTTGCTGGCGCTCACGTGGACACTGCCCGGAGGGATAATCTCCCACGCGGCACGGGGTCGTTTATCCTCGGGCCCCCCTGCCGTGTGTCGCCGCGTGGAAACAATTTGAGGAATAAGAACAATTTTAAACAATCACAAATCGCAATGTGATGTTTAGGCGACACATCGCAGTAAACTATAATGCAGTTGTTGATTGAGCTTTGCGTGCGTCCGGTTCACAATGTACACGTAGAAAATATATTGTGATTTTCATTATGATTTTTCTCATTTTTTGTTTTTGATTGTGAATTTGTTCTTTTTGTCTCTTCAGCTGTTGTATATCGTAACAGTTCGCAAACTCCATTCGTTGGATTCCATTCCGGTCAAGCATCCACACCCATTCACTTGCCTGTGTTTGCTAGCACTGCATGTGGCATATACGTGTGAATTGAGGACTGGCTGTAACTTAAAGCCGGGCCTGCTGAGTCGTAAAGAGCAGAGCTTTCAGAAGCCGCACTCTGCTTTGTCTCTCCCCCTCGGCCAGACGGGGGGGATTATGGTTAGCACCCCCAGCGCAACTAACGTATTGCTGCACTGTCACTATTTTCACCTGCATGGTGTGAACAGCAGGGTGTCTCACAAACGTCTTTTTTTTTATCTATGGCTGCGTTCCGGCTATGTGGGTGGGTGGGGGGGTGATCTGTGGATGGCGAGTGGTGTGCGGGTAGTTTGCGGTTCAATTGTTTAGTTGGGTGGCGCTGCGGGTGGTGCGGTGGTGTGTTGGTAGTGCGCTGGGTGGGGTAGTAGTGTGTTGGTGGTGCGCTAGGTGGTCCTGCTGGGTGGTGTGGTAGTGTGTTGGTGGTGTGCTGGGTGGGGCTGGGTGGTGCGGTTGTGTTTGTGGTGCTACTCTGCGGTTGTTGCCCTGACCCTACTCGTCTGACTGTGCCCTGTCTGCCCCCTCCATCTGCTGCCGCCCCTCAGTTGACCCCGAGTGCGCGTACATTGGAAGCGGACCCAAATGTGCGTATTGTCGGCTCCCCCGATCCCGGTTCCCCCCTTGGTGCACTGTGGCTGCCGGCCCGACTCGGCGTGTTTCCGCCACGCGCCCTCGCAGAGCCGCTCCACTCCCGGCTCCTCGCGTCCGCCGATCCCGGACGCGGAGACCCGGGTCGTGCCGGGTCGCGACGGTTCGGTTGAAGAGCCCCTGACTCGGGCGCGAGTTTGTGGCGCGCACGCGCGTGTGTGGCCTGCTTTGACCCCGCACCACATGCTGTCCCTGGCACCCTTCTCACCTTGTTTCGGTTTAAGGGTTCCCGCCCCCCGTGCACGGCCATTAACTCGCGCTGGTGTTAAACGTTGCAGTGAATATTGCTTGAAATCGCACTAACGGCGAATGAGCTGTGCCGCCACGTTATTGTTTGCCTTTCATGTTTGCCCAACTGCTTCCCCTTAACCCGTCCGGCTCTTGTTTTCATCTTTGCCATAAAACACGCAGCTGATGTACCTTTGGATATGCTAAAATAATGATAAAGCCCATCCCGTTATTGTGAATTATAATAAGTACTTCATAAGCCTTTCTAAATCCACAAGCTGATTTCCTGTGTGCCGATACTCATTGCTGATTAATGTGAGACTTGCGTGACCCGCATTAATGCGCCCATGTGAAAACAACGCCAATGCACTCGACGCTCAATCCACATTTTTCAGATTTTCATTGACATTTGTATTGTTTATTGATTTACTCTGCAATTAGAATCATACTTATACCAATATCCTTTCTTATGTCCTTTTTTCTTCCCCCCTTCCTTTTTTCCTCCCCTCCCATTTTTTCCTTTTCTCCGCCCTCCCTCCATCCCGTGTCCGCCCCCCATCCCGGAACGGAGGCAGACATGAAAGACGTTGAGAACAATAACGCCGGGGGGCAGGTGGCGGGCGCCGCTAGCGCCGCCGACAGTGACCGCCCTGATGCTCCTCTCTCCCCAGCCACGACTGCCCTCGCCTCCCTGGCCGCCTCTACCAATTCCCCGCTCGCGCTCTGCGGGCAGATTGGCATCGGCGGGCCGGGCCTCATCCACATCGCTAACGCCGCCGCGGTGACGGCCGCCAGTCTGCAGGAGCGCATCATGTCAGCGCCCGGCAGCGAGGAGGCCATCGAGAGGCTAAAGGTGAGCGCGCCGGCGCCGCCGCCGTCACCGCCACCGCCACAGCCACCGCCATCACCACCACCACCGTCATGGCCCCCATTACGACTGCCGTCACCACCGGCACCACGCCACCAGCACCACGCCACCAGCACCGGCACTGCAGGAGACGCGTTCGGTGGCTGACCTCTGATGGGACCGTTCCACCCTTCCTGCCGCGGTGGCTCTTTTTGTCCCTCGCAGGAAACGGAGAAGATAATTGCCGAGCTGAACGTGACTTGGGAAGAGAAGCTCAAGCGCACAGAGGCTATCAAGAGTGAGAGGTGCGTGCCCCCTCGCTGCTCCGCGTCATCACCACTCCTGTTTCCCGCAGGGACGAGGCTGCGGGGACACAGGCGTGTGTGCGTTGTCCAGGGCCTGCGGTCTCGGTCCTCATCCTGAATGTGATGTGGGCATAGTTGGTGTTGTGCGATCACTGTAACGTTGTGCGATCACTGTAACTTTGGTTTACGGTGGGTGGCAGGGAGGCGCTGCTGGCCGAGATGGGGGTGGCTATCCGCGAGGACGGGGGGACCCTCGGAGTCTTCTCTCCCAAGAAGGTGACTCGTTCATTCTGCGTTCAATTCGACATCACTGCCGGGAGTTGATATTCTCTCGCGCTACGCCCACCGTGTTGCTTTTGGTGATGCTGGTTTTATTTGTTGACTTTGCATAGTTTGTACGCGAGTACGTTTTAATTTGTACCGTTTCACTTGGACAATATGAATTGCTTTAGACGTTTATTTTTCGAGCACTGTGTAGTGTGGCAGGGGAGTACCACTGGTGTCATGTTAACCAAAGCTTGCTGCGGTGTCGCGATGCACCGTGCTTCACCATTTGTGTTGCGCTTTGTGTTATTAACCTTTTACTAATCTCACATTTTTGTTTTCGTTCCATCCCAACTTTCTCTTATAACCCTTCTAACGCTGAAAATGCTTGCAAATCCGTGTGCCAAACAAACCAAACTACTCGTGACAGCTTTTCACTGGGAGACCGTGCCAGCTTTTTACGGACCCCGTTGGGGTATTTTCCCCTAAAAAGGTTGGTTGCTAAAGCAATTTCGTTAGTGTTGACGTGTCACTTTGAAATTTCCCTTTTGTTAGTGTTGACGTGTCACTTTGAAATTTCCCTCCTCATAACCCTTTGTGAGCATCAATCTGTCCTTTTTTCCCTAGATAAGCAAACTAGATTCTTTACCCCCTATGCTCTGTGTTCCCTCCTTTCCTGCGGGCCCTGGTAGTGACGGGGCTCTGTGTTGTGAGCGCGTGCGCACCAGCCCGATCTGTCTGAAAAGGGCCATCACTCGGGCTAGTGACACAGCCGAGTCGTGCACCATTTTGCGGGAGAAGCTCGTGGCAAGGCAGTGGTGGCAACATTCGGAACCAGCTTCTCGAGAACCATCGAGCTCAAAGTCCCATCCGCTGTTACTTGATTTGTCTTTTTATTATTTATATCCTTGACTGTATATGCAGCAAATGTAAAGTGGCGCACTTCCCCGAGCCAACTTAATGCCACGTACCAGGGCCCTGGATTGATTCTTGAGAGGAAGGCACTTTCACAAGAGATGTCTTCAAGCCTTCCCCGCTCCTGTCACGGAGCCTCCTGTCCTCGATGCGTTTGAGTATCACCTCTGACCCGTGTGCCGCTTGGCGCCGTGCCGTGCCCTGGTGTTCCCTCCGGCATGCACAAGCAACCGGCCGCAAACTCCTTTCTGGAAAATGAATGCCTGGAATGCTGGGAGGCCCCGCGTGTCGCTGCGAATCGCGGCCACGTCTGTTCCACAATGTCACTTGTGATTCGTTTAAACACAGCGCTTTCAGTAAATGACCACACAACCCCGTCGCGACTGCTCAATGCGCACAAGCCGGAACACAGACGTGGCCCAAACGACAGTGCGGCCACACGTTTAGTTCTTGAGCTGGTGGTTTGGACAAGGATGGCGGCATCGTACGTGCAATGGGGTGATCGCTTAACAAGCACGCAAGTCGTGATGTGAGTTGAGCCTTCCTGCTGTCGGATGGGATGGGGCGACCTTGCGTGAATTGTAAAGTAGCCCCGCCACCGCGGCGGTTGGTAATTAGGTGCAGCATCAGCTGGGGAGTTTTCTGACATTGACGCCGCCTGTCCTGTTCCTCCTCCGCCCACCCGGCAGACCCCGCATCTCGTTAACCTTAATGAGGACCCGCTGATGTCCGAGTGCCTCCTGTACTACATCAAAGACGGGATCACCAGGTGAGTGCGGCATCTGAGAGTGCGACTGTATCGCCAAATATGTATTTTGCGATTGATCTGAAAAGTGACGAGACTGATACGACGTCACTCACGCGCTCGGCACCGAGTGTGGCGTTGCGCACGGTTCCTCTTGAGCCACATTGACGTAGGGGAGAGCGATGACGACGGTGCCACGCGGGGGCTGTGCGCGCGCGTGTGCAGGGTGGGCCGCGACAGCGCCGAGAACCGGCAGGACATCGTGCTGAGCGGGCCCAACATCCGCGAGGAGCACTGCATCTTCCGCAGCGAAACCAAGAACACGGGCGAAGGTGAGCCGCCCGGCCGCTCGGAGTCGCCGCGGGGCCCGCGTGCCGCTGAGCACGGTGGCCGCGATGTACGCCGCGTTGACGGTTGGTGGCGGTGATGTTGACCATCATTTTGGTGACGTTGACGACGTTGATGACGGTCAGAGGTGGTGATGGTGATGGAGGCGGCGATGATGATGATGATGATGATGTAGATGGTGGTAGCGGTGGTGATGGCGATGGTGGTGGTGGAGGCGGTGATGGTGGTGATGGTGACAATGTTGTTGGTGATGATGCCGATGGTGGTGCTCGTGTTGCAGTGGTGGTGACGATGGAGCCGTACGAGTGGGCGGAGACGTACGTCAACGGGAAGAACGTCACTGAACCCATGGTGCTGCGCTCGGGTGAGCCCCAGATTTCTCAACTAAGAGTTTATGTTTTTTAAAATTCGTATTAAATAATACATAATGGTTGTTTTCGTTATCGATTGCGGATCAACAGCCATAGAGGGGTCTCACACGGTGTGTTACAGTATCTCTGTTTACACTTGAGTGCTCTCAAGAGGCACCCCTTACTGCCAAAAAATGGCAGGACCCTCTTTCTGAAATGAGTCTCAAAACTTGGTGAGGCTTTCCTGGGGAATTCACGTATTAGGTGTTGAGCCAGCTGGCCCGGACGAGGCAAAGACGTTGCCCACTTTTCAGCCAGGTAACTGGATAGCGCAGACTTGGGTTGTTCTAAAGTCTAAACGCATCACCAAAACAACAATTACACATTTCAAAATACTGTTGCTGCTACCGCTACAGGAACCCGGCTGATCTTGGGCAAGAGCCACGTGTTCCGCTTCAACCACCCGGAGCAGGCGCGTGCTGAGCGGGAGCGCACGCCGTCGGCCGAGACGCCGTGCGAGCCCGTCGATTGGTCGTTTGCCCAGCGCGAGCTCCTCGAGAAGCAGGGCATCGACATGAAGCAGGAGATGGAGAAGCGGTGAGTAGCAATTTGCGGGCAAGTCACTGGCGGTGGTGCCGCCGGTGGATTTTCCCCTGCCGCACGGAAGTAGAATTGCCCCCACTGGCTCAGGTCTGTAGATGGTATAACCATTGCCTTGCAATGATCATCTGAGCGGGAAATTGCTTTAGTTGGTGGCCGCAGGAAGGGAAGCTCAACGCGATGCCCTCACAGAGAGAGCGCCGGTGCCCTGGGTCGCTGAGCCGCGTGGAGTCTCACCGTGGGGCTGTGTTCCCGACGGAGCCTCGCATTACAGCCAATGCAGGGCGGGCGCCAGGGCCGATGCCCCTATGGCTTAAGAGTGTTTCATGTTGATGCGGGGTGGGCGCGTGGGCCGACGCCCCTGTGGGTTAACCCTGTTTCTCGTCGTGTGCAGGCTGCAGGAGATGGAGCTTCAATACAAGCGGGAGAAGGAGGAGGCTGATCTTCTCTTGGAGCAGCAAAGACTTGTGAGTGCCCCCCCTCTTTTCTTTATACAACGTCTGTGTGTAGAGGTGTAGGTGTGTAGGTCCGTGTAGATGGGGAGCAGCGGTGCGGTGCTTAACTCACTGTGCGCAAATCCCAAGTGCCCAGGTTCAGTTCCAGCATTCACTATTTAAATGTAATACATTATTATTATTATATGATAGCATTCGTGGCACATGATATTCTGAATTTGACTGAGTACGTGGTGCAGTTGTGTGAACATCAGCCCTAGACATAGGCAGCTGGGCGTGTTTCCAGGCACACCACCGTGTGCCGTGTTGGCCTTGTGGCCCAGTATTAAAAAAATAATTGATTTGAAGATGCCAAACCTGAGCCGCCACAAGCCGCCACACATATTTATCAGAGGCGACACTCGTGTGCTGAGACAATTCCACCCCCCCCACCAGAATGTAACGGAATGTGAGAATGACAGAATCCTGTGCTTGCTTTAATAACCTTCTCCGTGTGAGACGAGTGGTGCGTTTCCCGGTGGGTGCTCAGACTAATACGCCTCCTGTACACACGGCTCCTCACGTCGAGCGCTCCCTGGAAGCCAGCAGCCGTGACGTGAGATTGCGATGAGCATGCGGCCTACCAAGGCACGCAACAATCGTAATCCATTCACGCCCTGCAGCCCTGCTCGATTATTACTAATTCTGTCGGTTCATGTTTGCGGTGAACGAATGAATGAGCCGGTGACGGGCTGATGTCTCGTTTTCACGGTCAGCGGGAAATGTACCAACCCGGCGCGAGACCACCCTGCCGCACAAACGGACGGTGGCCACACTGTGCCGAGACCGTGGTGTTGACGCTGGGCCCGGTTTTTATTGCCTGTGGAAACAGAACAGCAATGGATTCAATCCACAGCGGAAGTAGCTCTGTAATGGGCGGCAGGGTGGCACAGTGGTACGACAGGGAGGGTTTGATGCTCGACTTGGGTGCTTTCTGTGTGGCATTTTAATGTTGTCCTCTTTCGCTGCTTGGGTTTCCTCCAGGTTTTCTGGTTTACTTCCATAGCTAAACAAATCATACAATGCACCTGGTAGTGGTCAAATTACTCAAATCCGAATATTCACAGGAACATTGCTCCATGCTGCAAACACTTGGCAGGGCCCTCTTAAAAAGTCTTGAACTTCCCGGATAAACATGCATAATATCAATAATGCCAGGCAACAGTCTGCACTACACACAAAGTGCAATCAGTATAGCTACTGTATTTACGTTTGTAATCTATGCACATCTGTGTTCAACATTGTCTCCATGTAGAGACAACATTGTCTGTCGACGCACACTGTAAATCATATCTGTAAACAATGAGAGCATTGTACACGCCGTGTAGTGATCTCATGGCATGCTGGGCGGCAGGGCCTCTCCGCTGCCTGTGAGCTGTGTTATTAACGCTCACATAGCTGTGTTATTAACGCTCACAGAGCATGAATAACCATGAAAACATGTTAGGCTACTCATTTGTGAAGAATGGCGTAAATTATGCACTCGTTGTCAATAGGCCATGTGCGCCTTGCAGAAAGAGGGTCCTGCCTGAGGCAATTCGATTCCCACCTTGGGCACCTTTTTGCGCCGAGTTTGTATGTTCTGCATGAGTTTCCTCCGGGGTCTCTGGTTTCCTCCCATAACTCATTTAGTGCGCGCAATTTTTTTTTATTACTTATTTGCTTCGGTGAAATTGTGCCTTTAATGATGAGCATTGCGGCTCGGCTCTGGCTCAGCTCGGGGGAATTCCTGAGTGCGGCCGGTACCACGCTCCGAGCCGGCTCCGGTTGAGCGCGGCTTTGAACCGACTTGCTCGTGCCACGGCCAGGCCTCAGCCCGGCCATGCCTAAGTATACGAACCTTTCGGTTTGTCCGTTTTAATCTATAAACTAACCCGTGTCCCACTCGCTGGCTGCTGCGCGCCCTAACGAAACTAACATTCGTGCTGTCAGCTCTGTGGCCTGCGCCTACGGGGGGCCGTCGCGCGGCGCAACTGACATCACCGCTGCTGCTGCTGTCGGCTTCAACTACCACGGCTCACATCCCGTGGCAGCTGCCTCTCCTCTCCGCCATCTCTAACCGTCTGCCCGGCGGTCTCACCCGCGTTCCACGTAGCTGTCTCGCACACCTGTGTGGGTCCTTCCGATCGCTCGATTGGGTCGCTGTGGCTGTGGGACGTGGCCAGCACTCATTTTAGTTTGTATCGAATCATTTAATTTATCCTTTGTTGCCTAAACATCAATTATTATTCAGAAGCTCAAATTATGTTTCGGTGTGTGTGTGAGTTTGTTTCTGGTAGTTTTTTGTTGTTTTACGTTTATACATTTGTTGTTATTCCCTTACCTTAATTTTCATTTTGTGTGTGTGTGTTGTCGGTGGTGGGCTATTTCACGCTCTCTACCTTTGGACCCTCTCCCAAACAAAAAAACATCCAATAAATATCACAATAATTACGATGTAAAAAAAAACAACGAAACAAAACACGGCGAACCCTACAAACGCTGGAAACGCAATTCCGAACGCACGCGACGCCGCGCTTGGCGGCACACGACAAAAGGACGGCGACTCGGACAGCGGCGACGACTCGGACAAGCGCTCGTGCGAGGAGAGCTGGCGCCTCATCACGTCCCTGCGCGAGAAGCTGCCGGCCAGCAAGCTGCAGACCATCGTGCGCAAGTGCGGCCTCCCCAGCAGCGGCAAGCGGCGCGAGCCGCTGCGCGTCTACCAGATCCCCCAGCGGCGCCGCATCTCCAAGGACCCCAAGTGGGTCACCATGTCCGACCTCAAGATACAGGCGGTCAAGGAGATCTGCTACGAGGTGGCGCTCAACGACTTCCGGCACACGCGACAAGAGATCGAGGCCATGGCCATCGTCAAGATGAAGGAGCTCTGCCGCATGTACGGCAAGAAGGACCCCAACGAGAAGGACACGTGGCGCGCCGTTGCGCGCGACGTGTGGGACACCGTGGGCGTCAGCGACGACAAGATCGAGGACCCTGAGGGCGGCGCGGGCGGCGCGGGCGGCGCGGCCGTGCCGGGCGGCGGCGGCGGCGGCGGCGGCACGGTTCGACCGCCGGGCGACGTAGACGACCTGAAGGTGCACATCACCAAGCTGTCCGACATCCTCCAGGAGGTGAAGCAGCAGAACAACATGAAGGACGAGGAGATCCGGCGGCTGAGGGACCGCATGATCAAGATGGAGAAGGTGCTGCCCGGCCTGGACCCGTCGGAGAACGGGGACGCGGGGGACGCGGAGGACGAGGACGCGGAGCGCGGCGACGACGACGACGCGCAGGACGACGACGAGGACGGCGTGCTGAAGGTGGAGCGCGAGCTCATGAAGATCGCCAAGATGATCCTGGGCGCCGTCGAGGACGAGAAAGGAAACGGCAAGGACGGCGACGACAGCCTGAGCCGCGAGGAGCGCATCGTCAAGCTCATGGAGGAGGACCCGGGCTTCCGACGCGGCCGCCTGCGCTGGCTGCAGCAGGAGCAGCAGCGCCTGCAGAACCTGCAGCAGCAGCAGATCGCGAAGAAGCTGCGGCGCGCTCAGCAGGGGCAGAGCAGCACCGGCCCGGTGAGCACCGCCGGCGTCGGCGCCGCCGCCGCCGGCGGCGGCGGAAGCGGCAGCAGCAGCAGCGGCAGCGGCAGCGCGAGCGGCGGCCCGGACTACGTGATGCACGGCCGCTTCATCCCGCCCTACAACCACAAGCTGCGCTTCCCCTTCCGCAGCGGCCACCAGCACCGGCGGTCGTGGACCGCGGGCGTGGAGGAGAAGGGCTGCGGCAAGACGACGGAGAAGGAGAACGAGTCGGAGGACGGCGCCAAGGAGGAGGGGGGAGACGCCGCGGGGGGGGACCCCCCGGCGGAGCGGCCGCACGGCCAGCAGAGACACCAGCAGTTCCACCAGCAGCCGTGGCGGCCCTACCACCGCGGCTACCAGCACCACCAGCCGCACCAGCCCCACGTCCACCCGAGAGGAGGCTACGGCTACGGCCAGCCGGAGAGGCCCTTCAACCCGTACCTGAACTTGATGCCGCACCAGCCGAACCCGCCGCAGCACCAGCAGCACCACCCGAACCAGGTGCCGTGGCGGCGGAACTCCTTCTCGGGCCGCACCAGCAACCGCTCGCACCAGCAGCACCGGCGCTCGTGGAACAGCGGGGATTTCACCGTCGACTTCTCGAACCCGCACTTCCCGCCCCCGCCGCCTCCGCCGCCGCCGCCGCCGCTGCCCTACAAGCATCAGCAGAAGCAGCACCACCACGCGCAGGCCTGGCACGCGCCGCGCCCCCGCTACGAGTGCGGCTACCTGTCGGACAACGAGTCCCCGGCGGCGGCGGCGCACTACCCCCCTCGCAACGGGGGCCCCGCGAGGCCGTTCGTCCCGCACGGCGCCTACGCCACGCCGCCGCGCATGCGCCGGCAGTACTCGTCGCCGGACCTGAAGGTGTCGCGCGAAACGGACGTCTAGGGCGCGAGGCCGCGGGATTGATGAGCGCCCGGCGGCGGAAGAGGAGGAGGCGGTTGTTGTGGAGGCAGGAGGGAGAATATGGGAGAGCCCAAGAACAAGACAAATGTTTTGGATTTAGCTTACGTTTTGTTTTGCTTTTGTTTCACGTTTAGGAAGGATGCCATATTTGTTTGCACAATGGGGAGGAGGGTCTAGCGTGCTCCGCACGGCGTTTGCTGCCAAAATAAGCGAAAGCCAAATGAACAACGACGACAACACTACAGCGCGGTGCGTTTTCACCGCTCGGAGCCGGGGCTGACAGCCACGTGGTGTCACTTAGAAGCATTTCGTCGAAGATCGAACATCACACGACACAGTAGGTTTACCAGTATTTCCAGCTACATATTTTAAATTTGTACCCCAGGTAATGCTCGTTGAAAAACGGAAACGTGCAGGCGGATCGCCTTCGTGGCGTCGCGCCGTCTCTTGTACGCAGGTACTAGGAGGGACACCCCTACCTCAACGCACGCCGCGTGCCTTACCGTACCTCTGCCGGCACGCCGGTGCCGGCGCCGTGAGACACGGCGAGCGCCGCGGTCGCCTCTGCCGCCCGGCGCTCGCGGGGCGAACGAGCAAACCGCACTCCGACGCGCGCAGCCAAAACCTCGCAGATTTTGCCGTCGCGGCGGTGGCGGCAGCCCCGACTTCGCCGGCGCTCGCGGAACAGCGCGCCGCTCTCCGCCCCGTTAGGCCCGAGCTCTCGAAGACGAGCAGACGTTGCCATGCGTCCGATCTCGACGCCGGGTCTCGAGGCCTGGAGATTGCGGCCGACTGGGGGTGGCTTGTCTTGCCTCGGGGCAGCCGGGAGCTCGTGCTGCTGTGGCTTCTCTGGAGAGCAGGGCCCTGGGAATTGTGCTTTTTGATGACCTGGGAATGCTCGACTGCCCTTAGACTTGTGTCATGTTCATGGAGTGTGAACAATCTTGGTGTACAAGTGGAAAAAACTAAGCGAGTAGGAAGGAAAAATAGTTGAGAAACTATTGTTTTACAATACTGATGAAAAACAGATTCTAAATATATTTATCATAAATTGTTGAACCTGCATAAACACGGTTAAGTTTGAGTTGCTACAGTATTTTGGAGATTGGCAAGCATTTATCGGTTTCACACGATCCATGTGCCTTTTCTAATCAACGGTTTGTAAAACTAAATGCACTATAACTTTATACCCTCTGACTGTAGCCTGTGGGGCCGCAGGCAGTAGGTGCCTGCTTACCAATCGGTAGCAGTGCGGATCGATCCATCGTGCTGAGTGGGCAATCGTTGGGTGGTGAGGATGGAGTGGCGGGAGGTGCCGTGCGACTAGAAATTGCCAAAAGCCGGGTCACCGAGATGAACCCTGTCAACTGGAGGAGTCACCTCCATGGGCCCATTTACCGATAGAGATGGCTTAGCCACAAGAACCAGATTGTGAGTTGTGTATATAGGCGTACGTACCGTGTGCTGCACGGTACATATGCGCAGACTCCCCCCTCCCGAACTCCACGATGAGCCTNGGGGGGGGGGGGATCGCTGAGCGTATTCTTAGGAGGCGTTGGCCGTGGATGGTGACTCGAGGGAGTAAAGCAGCCGCACAGTCGGCCTCGACTCAGCCGCGTAGTGTCGCCGAGTCTGTGCGCCGGTGACGAAAGAGTGGGTGAGCTCCCATGGGCTGCAGTGAGGCGCGCGGGAGCTGGGCTGCCCTGTGAACCCGCTGGGCGTGTGGACGGTTTGCGTAGCGGTTGTGCCAGGCAAAAGACGACACAGAATGCACTTGTGAATGCGTTGAGAGTGAAGACAATCTTTGCTATAGTGCTTTTTGTCAGCTTCATTTGCTGCTAAACAACATTTTAGATTTTAACTAGTTGGGGCATAACAATTTTACTTTTTTTTTTACTTTAATTTGAAAGTGTGAGCTGAATTCTAAACGCGACTTTGCAAAGCGCAAACAACTGCAATATTTTTTTCTGCGGTGTGAATAGACGGCGGAAGTAATTTTTTGTTGTTGTTTTTATAGCTTAGCCAGATTGCGCTTTGAGAGTTTTGGGGAACGTGCAAGCAAGAGTGGAAATAGAACTCATATTCTGGTTCTACTCACTGCCCTAAGAGGGTACCCACGCCAATCCCAATCCACCAGGAAAGCCAAGGCCTGGCGTCGCATCCAGGTGCACCCGGAGAGTCACGTCCTATTTAAATTTGAAGGCTTAGACAGAGCGGAACCGTTGGGTGTACGCGGTATGTTGGCCGGTCGAGCGGGGGTCGGCAATGAAGAGTATAAAGCGCGATCGGGCCCCTGCGCTAGCACGGGGCCGCGGGGCGCGCGCGACGTGGGTAGCGGCGAGCGTCGGTCGTGCCCACGGCGAGCAGCACGGTGAGACGGTCTCCCGAGCGTAAGTCTGAACTCGAAGGAAACGTTCGACACTAACCTCTTTACCCGTTAGGCATCTTGCGATCCGACCTGTAAACAAACTATCCTACGCGCGTCGTTTTTCCGATTGCAATACCTAACCGACGTCGCTCGCGAAAGTTCTTGAACGTTGACGGCTGAAGTAAAGTGAAATACAAAATTTTTAATCTCGTTAACGACTAAAATGTGACAAACGAGACGGAAAGGTATGTGTTTTATATGCTAGGAAGTGTAACGCGGATTTCCACGACGGTCGGGGGCTGTGTGGCGCAGCAGCCACGGGCGTCATGATCGGGCGCCGCGCCGATCCGTGTGGCGCCGGTGTCGCCGGCGCGTCTCCGGTCCCCCTCTCCGCGCGGTGTCCCGCGTGGCACGTCTTCTCCGCGTGTTGCCGTGGCGTGCAGTGGCAAGTCTGACGCGTTATTCTGCGGGCGGGGGGGGTGTGCGCTGGGAGTAGGGAGGCATCGCTTGATGTGGGCGGGGTGTGGGGGGTGGGGGTCGCTCACCCATATCCGTGTAGAGGAGGGAAGCGTAGGCGTCGGCGACTTTGCCCGCGATGACTGAGCTTTAACTCGAGATCGAGTGGCAGCCCCGCACAGGGCAGGGCGGACACTGGGAGAGCAATCTCCCCGCCCGGGTCCTCCAATGGTATCGCGACTGGTGGCCTGTTACAGGGCGACCAGGCCTCGCTGTAGAGTTCTCTGTTTGCAGAGCAGAACTAACGAGAAATATGTCGAGTGTCCTCGAGAGCGTTCCCAGGGCTCGTGCCCCCCCATCCCCCACACCCCCCGGCCCCCGTCCGACCGTGTCCCCGTGTCCCGGTGTCCCGGTGTCCCGTGCGCTGTCCCGTGCCGGTGTGCCCGGTGTGTGCGTCGTCTCCGTGGGAGGGAGGGAGTGGGGGTGCTGCTGCTGCGAGCACCGCTGCGGCGTGTTGAGCTGGGGCTGAATAAACTGAGCAGGCACGAGAGGCGAGCTGCTGTGTTTTCCTTCCTACCTGTGTTTTCCTTTCTTCATGGCTACAATAGCCAGAATGGTCCCTTCCAGATTTAAAAAAAATGTCTTTCTCCGACGGTGCGCGGCATGTCCTCTTGTCATTCAAGCGACTGCTCCAAAACCCCGAATTGGTCATCGATTGCTACACACACACATATATTCTTTGCCAGCGATTCCCAGTGTATATCCCACTTCCTAGATACGTCACCTGATGCAATCCTGCTAAGGAGCCATTGTAGGTTTCAGAAAATCCCCCTCTGTCGTACCCACCGGGCTGAGCTGCTCCTTAAGAAGCGCCGTGTGGCCAACGCACGGCGGGCGGTGAGCCCGGATCGAGCAGGCTGCGCCGTCGCAGCGACAGTTGAGCCGGTGCAGGGCGGCAGCATCGGCGCCCTTTGCGCCGCCCGTTCTCGGTCCGTGCCGCTCTCTCCCGCCCCGCCCCGTGCCCGTCGCGGGTGTTTTACGCCTGTGGTGTATTGTACGCACGCTGCACGGATGGCGTCAGGAATACGAGAACCGCCTGCGCGCCCTGCAGCGCCAGGTGGACACGCACCTGACGGGCGATCCCCGCGACGACGACGATGACGGCGACGCGGAGGAAGAGGGTGAGTGGAGCGGATGATCTGTCGTGGCTGCGCTTCCCCCCCCCGGGCAGTCTCACCGAGCGCACGCCTGTGGTGGCACCGGTGGAGTTGTCGGTTTGAATCTGGCAGCTCCCGTGGCGTTACTGCGGGTGTGTCAAAGGAATACTGTGCGCCGTCTGGTTTGCAGTGGACGTAAACGAACCCTTGGCTTCATTCCGTCAAGTTCCGGCCATCGTGTGCCTGCATCATGGTCCAAATTTGGAAAATTGCATGAAAATTTACCTAATTGGGAAACTGCAATTGTCACGCTTTACCAGACGAGCTTAGCAGGACCATCTTATAAATTGTGTCTTGAGACTCGGTGAGGCTTTACTGGGACAACAAAATGAATTGTGTTTAGATGGTTCACACAACAATCCAAGTGCATGCTGCTTCCCATCTCTCCGTTCTCGTCTCTCATCCTCCCCCCTTTGCTTGAACCAAATATCGGTTTTAACAGCCAATGCTGTGATTCATTGTTGAATTGCTCAGTATCGCATTGATACATCCGGAATCGCAAAGAAGAAGATCCGGTTGTGAGAGTTGTTCCTAACTCAGCGGTGCGCGGCCACAATCAGAATTGGCATACCGCTTGTACGCACAACATTTTATCTTGATTGGCTGTGTCGGGTGGAGGAGGTACTTGAAAACACACTTTTCGCCAGATGGTTGCGTTTGCTTCACTCGGATGCGTGTTGACATCCGGGGGTCTATGTTTTTGTTTTTTTCCCCTCAGCTGTGTTGCAGGTGCGGGCGACTCGCTCGCCGCGGGCCCCATCGTCGCTTTCCGGAGCGTTTCCCGTAAACCCTGCGTGTGCCTCGCTTCCCCCGAACTAGGACCCTCGCCTCTCCGTTTCCTCCTACGCCCAAGCGAATCGGGAGGAAATTTAGGCACAAGGCCCCTCGGGAAAACACTTGCAGCAGTCGCGAATGCCAGCCGCAACATAATTTACGTTTGTGCCTTTTTAATGACGTTCATCCTCCGAGTTTCCACGTTTGCCTCTGCACGCGCGTTGTGTTTGTGCCCATGGCCTTGCGTGACCTTTCAGATGTCACGAAGTCCAGTGTCTGCTGTGGACTCCAATTTGAGGAGGCGGTATAGTCCACGTCGGGTTTCACCGTCTCAAGTAAAGTGTGCCGATAGACGACTATGATGATGATGGTCTTTCATCGCGCCTCTCGTGGATATGACGTGGCCGGATAAAATAGTAGAGCATAAAAAAAACACGATTCGATTAATAACAAGCAGTTGCGTAGCATGCAAGGTGCTGCTTCAGCTTGCAGTGAGCGAGGAACTGGGTGCTCCACCCCAGATTTGACAGCAGCAGGATTCTAACGTCGCTGCAACGTGTGCTCTGTAAGGCAGCAGCGGCAACAGGTGTGACGTTAACGTGTCTTTGTACGCGCGTTTCCCCTCTGCGGCCGTATTTGTGTCGGCAGCGCAATGGACGGAGGGCGAGTTCAACCTGGCGCTGTGGGCCTTCCGCAAGTGGAAGTACCACCAGTTCACATCCCTGCGAGACCAGCTCTGGGGGAACGCCATCTTCCTCAAAGAGGCCAACGCCATCAGCGTGGAGCTGAGGAAGCGGGTGAGTCGCGATGACGCGTGACGCTCACGACGACGACGCGTTTTGATCTGGCCGCCGCCCTCTTTGCCGACGCGTCCCGGCGCGCTTTGCGCACAACAGGCGGCTTGTGCGACATCTCCTCTCGAACATTTGAAGGGCGGTGAGTAGCGCTGCCGCCTCACGGCAAAAAGGTCCCAGGTTCGAATCCCGGTTTGGGTACCTTTCTGTGTGGAGTTTACGTGTTCTTCCCATGTCCACATGGATTTTCGCCAGGCACTCCGGTTTCTTCCCACAGTCCAAAGACATGCTGCTGCATAGGTTAATTGGCCTGCTGTCCCGTGCGGGGTATAGCCCTGCCTCGCGCCGTGTGTCTGCGGCTCACCGCGACCCTGTACGGGATTAAGCGGATTCTGAGCGCGGACGGACGGACGGGAAACGCCGCGATGGCCCGTGCGCGTGCGAGCAGGTGCAGTTCCAGTTCGTACTGCTGACCGACACGGCGTACTCGCCGCTGCCGTCGGAGCTGCTGTCTCCGGAGGCGGCGCGCCAGCGCGACCGCGACGACGCCGGCGACCGGCCGTTCCCCCGCACCGTGGTCGCCGTCGAGGTGCAGGACCTGAAGAACGGAGCGACGCACTACTGGAGCCTCGACAAGCTCCGGCGAGTGGGCACGCAGCACTGCGGCGGGCCACGCCGCGTCGCGCCGGTGTTGTGGTCCGGTGTCGGTGGGGGGAGAGGGTGTTTTTATAACTGGAGCAGGTGTGAATCGCTGATTAATGGGTCTTCTTCTTTGCGATTCTTCGAAGCACGATGGTCAGCCTCTGGACATCGTTGTCTTTCAGCTCGGCCTCGAAGTGTTTGGTAGAATTCGCAGGCAATACCAAGTATTACCTGACAGGGATCGCGACGTGAACGCTTCTTCCTTGACCCCCGATTAATGGGTTGTATCAGATAACAGCCAATGACTTGTAGCTAAAAAAAAACCCCATACAATGAAACTGGTATTGGCTAAAGAGCTCACGGCTCTAATGAAAAAGAGTAGGTAGGAAAATACCTAGTGAGCTTGCAAGCTCTTTACGGGATTCCTGCAACACAACAAACACGGGAACTACGTAACGTTAATGAATGTGGGATGCTTGTGTCGCGCGGCCGATGGCAGGCAGCGCCTGGGCACGATGCGGGAGATGTACGACCGCGCCGGGGAGATCCTGTCCAACGCGTCCGAGGACGGGGAGCCCAGCATGACGGGCCACGACCCCTTCTACGACCGCTTCCCCTGGTTCCGACTCGTCGGCAGGTGAGAGCCCCGTGCTGCCGCCGCTGCTGCTGCACCCCCCACGCCCCCGCACCCCCCACACACCCCCCTCACCTGCTGCGGATACTTCCCGGAGCACCGTCGCATGGACACGACACACCTGGCGTTAGAGTCGGGTGGCAGGGTGTGGCGACGGAGGCCGCGTGGTGTCCGGGTCGGTGGTGCGGCGCGTGTTGGCTGTCTGTGCTCGAGGTTATAGTTGGCCTCACGTGACCCGCATATGTGCTCGGGTTTAATTCAAAACATTCGCGTGGGTTCTACACACGAAGGCGGCTGCCTCCGACGAGTCGGTCCACCGGGCCGCGCTATCCGTCGTGTCCTCCAATCCCACACCGCTACGTTGTGCGCGGAGAGGTCTGCTCCTTGCCAGTCCGGCCGGCACGGCTTTTCACGGCCGAACACACTATGGCCGACGCAGCAGGAGCCAAAGTCGCGGCTCCCTGCTCGCACGAGTGCCGGCCAGCGAGACCGCCACAGACGCGCTGCGATCGGGGCCGGGCTGCCCCGGGCCGCGGGGATCCCTCCCACCGGCGGCGACGCGATGTGCGCGCTGACCGCGTTTGTGTGCGCGTCGCGAGCGAGCGCGAGGATAAATCTGTGTGATCAATGCGATTACACTCCCTGTTGCTGCGTCTCGTTTAGGCCACTATTTTCACACTGATTCCCTTTCATTCCCCTCCTCCACCCCCCCCACCACTACCACACCCCCCTCCCACCCCGACACCTTGTACCCCACTCACACTGCTCCCTCCTCCCATGCCCCCACCTCTTCCCTTTTCACTGTTATAAAATCACAAAACCCACAAAACAATAAAAATGCGCTAATTACACCAACATCCAAATTTATTCCCTTTGCTATAAAAACACATACGTATTCATCATCGAATCGAAATTCATTACATTCAATATGACGACAAAAACCTATTTTCACGAAACAAAAAAAACACGACACCCTCTGCCCCGCTCGAAATGAATGAAACGGTGACGCCAGTTCGCCGCTCTTCAGCACGTGTGTGAGCGAGCGGCTGGCTGACCTCACGCCGTCGCCCACCTTCTCGCTGGGCGGGGAGTCCGACATCACGGAGCTAGCCGACGAGCAGGAGGGCGGCGGCGGCCGTGGTGGCCGTGCCGGTCACGCCGGCCGCGGGAGCTCCGACTACGACGGGGAAGCGCGCGGCCGCAGGATCGACGACGACGACGACGAGGACGACGCGCTGGAGCTCTTGGACGACGAGGCGTTCGTGGACGACGAGACGACGGGCTCGGAAGCCAGCTCGCTGGACGACGGGCCGCTCGACGGGCCCTCGGGGGCCGCCGGCTCGGGGCTGCTGCACGGGGAGCTCGACCCGTTCTACGACCGCTCGCCGTGGTTCAGCCTCCTCGGGAGGTCCGTGGCCCGCCGGCCGCCGTCGCCCCCCCCCGCCTCCCGTTCGGGTCACGGTTACGCGCGCGGCCCCGCGCGTCGACGTTTGCGAGCGTTCGTATCTGTCCGATAGTCGATTTCCCCCATGGACGGCGGAGGGGGCGAAGTGCGCCCGGTCCAGCCGTGGATTTGTCGCCGCGTTGCGATGTCCATCTCGGCTGAGTGAGCAACGGGGCGATGCTCGTCTTTATAGCTACTTTGGACTGCTGGTGGAAGTTTTACATTCCCTTGATGGGGCTCCTCCATAAAACATGTGTCACTGGGAGAGGTAGTCGTGACACATTCTTTTGTAACATTACAGCCTGATTATATTTCTGCCAAAATTGGAGGGAAATTGCATTTGTTTTACTATTTTAGGAGAATTTTTTTTTTATATTGCAGCTTAAATCAAGTCTCAACTATTCGTGGTAATTAGACATCTTGCTAATGATTATTATTTTAATCCATTGCATTATTGTACAATTCACGTGTTCGTTTTTCAGTTCCGTCATCATCGAGTTTCATTTTTTGTCTGTCATTGGTTTATTTACATTTGGTTTGTAAAAATAAAGTGTTTTTTGTTGACTGTGTCGTCTGTTTTTTTTGGTTTTTTTAGTTGATTTTCGTATTGTTTGTTGATGGCCCCGTCCATTCCGCTGTTTGCTTTGTCAATTGCGGCAATTGTGCTTCTTGACGCACAGGTGCCCGTGTGCGTCCTCACAGCCGAATAACACATTTTAATTTAGGATAAATGCCGAACTCCAGTGGATTGTGACCGGCACCTCCAGTTGTTTGACCCTCACCTTCACAGCTGCTTTGTTTTTCTGCAAAAACAAATGTCATGCGTGTTCCTCTCGTAGATAAATTTTGTGTCCGTCGTCGCGGTCCACATTTGCCCAATTTAAACATTTACCCGCAAACCACTCGGTTGCGATTAGGCGTAGCAACAGACCGCGTGTGAAACAGAGCACAAGCGTTCGCGATGATTGCCTTGCAGCGTCGTAAGAGTGGCGCAAATACCAAACGGTGGTAATTTGGCAACGTAATGTTTTGTCTTTGCTTTGACTGTCATTGGCCGTTTGTAATAACCCTTTGTTTTACTGTTTTAATATACCTACTTAGTAATTATATTTTTTTCCGTTAATACCCTCACTTGATATATAAACGAAACAGCATTCGCTGGGTGAATTTCGATTGTTTTTCTGTGATTCCCATCCGCTGCTCCCGCCACCACCCCCGCGCCTGTCTCTGCGCCCGCCTGTCCCGACCCGTCGCTCACCTCCTCGCCCCGTCCCGCGTCTCCCCGCAGGGCGTTCGTATATCTGAGCAACCTGCTGTACCCGGTGCCGCTGGTGCACACCGCCGCCGTGGCGAACGAGCGCGGGGAGGTGAAGGGATTCCTGCGCGTCGCCGTGCAGGCCATCACAGGTGGGGCCACTGCACAACGTGCCGCCGGCGTCCTCCTCGTCACGACGATCACGTATCGGCGTCGATTTCGTCGCTAGCGCCGTCGTCACGGCCGTAATCGCTTTCGTCATCTCGGTCATCGTACTCACGATCGCTGCCACGGTCAGAATCACCGTTGTTACCGTCGGCGTCACCGGTGCCGCTCCAATCATCGCCACCGTCGACTCCCCCGTCGACTCCCCCGTCCTCGTCTTCACCGTCCCTGAAGCAAATTCACAACAACTGTCTTAATGGGCAGTCTCCACGCGGTCTTGCAGACGGGTTTGGTGACCCGGAGATGTGTTTGTTTTAAATTGCTTTAACAGTGACCAGAAGGTAAAACAAACCCTGTGAAGCCGCACGGGGTGGACGTGCCCGGTTAATACGGAGCAGCCGCTGATGTTACGGCCTCCACGTGCGTCGTGCCGCCGGGATCTGATGATTCACAGCATGGTCCGGCCCTTCGGATGTAAATGGTGTGGCACGCGTGCATACGGATATACATTGCGTGAAACTGTACAACTACAAATATTTCCAAAGGAAAGCTTTAATTTTTCCGAAATATCCTAATTGGCACCATCTACAAAGGGCGTTGAAACCTGCGCCCTCGTCCATGGGCTGAAAATAACGTCACATTAATTTGAAAATGTAAATTGTGCGGTTTCCTTTAATGAGATGCATAAGTAATGGTCTTGAAACCTATTTTCTTTTATGGTCCTCTGATTACTTTTAATGAGCCGCTTGTGCAATTCAGTGGCACATTTACTGCGGGCGTATGCAGAATCATTTCAGAAAACGTAACGGTTGTTGCAGTGCATTTTCAGGGAGCAGTTTTATGACGAGACTAGCAGTTTTATGACGAGACTGTAGTAGGTAAATCACAACTTAATTAGGGTCATATACTCGCTTTCTTAGGCGCCACAGTTTTGCTGTCTAAAAATATAACCGCAACGTTTAATCAGGTGGAGCAGTGATGCAGTGATGCAGTGATTAGTGCACCGCACGTTATTCCCGATCGTGGCTGAGATGACAGACCGGTGGTTGAGTGATATCTAAACTGGTCCTGGACCTGCCTTCTCCTTTAACAAACCAGTACTGATCAGTGTGGTGAAGTCTAGTCAAACAACCCCATGTTTGATCTGGTGTATAGAGGCCTTCATCCAGCAGTTAATGGACAAAGGGCAGTAAATGATTATTATCTATTTCAAGTGAAATTGTTGAAATAGGGTAAACAAGAGATGAGCACCGGTCGTTTGAGCAGGAAACCACCTTGACACTGTTTTTCAACAAGAGGGTTTCTAAATCTCTATTGGAGGAGACCAGATGACCCCCTTCGTTTTGCCAATCTGGCTGTTTATCCAGTGAGTCGCTGTAAAGCTGGTTTCGGCTAACACATCTTAACACTTGGACTCGCTGTGGATTGTTGTTTTGCTAGCGGATGACGAGGCTCCGGATTACGGCTCTGGCGTGAGGCAGTCGGGCACCGCCAAGATATCGTTTGACGACCACTACTTCCGCAAGGTGAGATCGGCGACGAGCCACGTGGCATCTCCGCGTGCCCTGAGGGCCTTGCTTTGTGGCAGCAGCAGCAGTGTGGGCCGCGAGTGAGGCCGGCGCTGGCGTGGGCCGGGCCGGGCCCTGCACTGCCAGCGGTCCCTTTACCATGCGAGGTCGCTCTCCTGCGCGGCATCTCGCTGTGATGGTGGCGCACGCGATGGCTCAACTGGTCCACTTTTCCCGGAGGAGCCGGGCCTCGCGGGAAATGTGCAGCGCTTCAACCTCCAGAGACCTCACGTGCTGCCACTCTGCAGGACCACAGTTCCGTTCAGAATCCATTCCTCACGCCTCATTTCATTGGCTCGTTTGTATTATCTGCCTTGTAGGAGTGAACAATTCAGCTAGTCACGAAGGCTGCCGAATTGGAATCCAGATAAAGATGAGCCAAACAGAAGTTCTGTGCAGCGGAGGGGTGGATACCCTGCACAGGGAATGGTCCCGGGCTGCACATTGTCATCCTACTCATCTGCTGCACAGCAATTCACCTGGATGCATATTTGCTTCTTTACCCCCAAAAAATACAAGTGTAATTTAAAGCTGCCTTTATGCGTCAGGGAATGCTATTTTTTCTTTTTATTATTTTCAAACGTCAATTTTCATTGCACGGGCACTGCCGTTCATTTTAAATTTATGAGGTCCATCTGATTAGCAGTGGCAGCCGGGAAGCTTTTAGGGCTAATGGCAATCCCCGGGGAGCGCGCCGAGGGGCCGTGCTTCCTGTCGGCCGCTTCACGGCGACGCCGAGCGGAGCTGAACCCGGTGGGCGAGGTCACGCAAAGAGCTGCGCGGTGCCACACTCGCGAGGTGCACGCTCGGCGGCTTTGCGTGTTTTTGTTTTGTAAAAGACTGCAGTCCCTGTGGGTGAAGGGTAGGGATAGAGGTCTCAGGGTGCCAGGCAGACGTGGGGGCGTGGAGCGTTGCTGGCGGTGCCCGTGCGACGGGGGAGTCCGGCAAGCGGCGCGTCCTCATTTGCGCTCGCTCCGCGCTGCGGACGCCCCCCTCCGCTGGAATTCCACTCCTTGTTGTCATGGCCGAGTTCCTCACTCTGCCGAGGTTCAGGCTCCACGTCTTCCTTGCTTCTGCAGACTATGACTGCTATTGTCTATTACTCCATTAATAACCTTACGATCATCTCAGTGACGATCTTCCGCTGGGCAGGGAGGCTCCCTCCAGCACGTGTCCCCCTGCTGTGTACCTCTTTGGCGGTCGGGTTGAGACGCTGGCTGAATTCAATTTGTGGAGTGCTTTGCCTAATGGGGTCCATTGCTGCACAGAAAATAATAAATGAAGCACTAGAAATGTTTATTACTATTAGTTAAATCAATGTTATGAATCTATAAATGTTAAAATCCAAGTATTCATTTTTCTAATAAATTGTACATCCAATTTTTCTTTTTTGTAAGGGAATATATTTAGAATTTCATTTGTTAAAATATCACTACCTTGTTCTTGTCCTGAGAAAGGTGAAGCTCAATTTATTAATGTTGAAACCCCCCCAGCTTTACCGGACATCCTAGCGAAGTGATTTCGACGTTGCGTTTTGCCGCATCGAGCATTCATCAGTAGCTATGACATGCCAGCCCCGTAGGTCCCGGGCACGTATTAATCAAAGCAAATCTGAAAAATACCAGGATATTGCCACCGCCAGGACCGCAGCTTATACAATTAAATTAATCAGCGTACCATGTTCCTGAGAGCGACCATGATTACGTATCAGCACCCTAAAATCATCGTCAGAAAATGCCTTTTTTCAGCTCGATACAGCCAAGCGGCAGGGGCAGTCGAGTCCGTCTGCTTACTCTGGCCAGAGCTATAGAGCCATTTTACGATAGCTACCATATGCTGCTCGTGATTTACGTGGAGATGCCGGGCAGCAGAGAAGAAAGAGCCTCGTAATAAAGCACTCGACGTGCTCTAAAGTGCCGAGGTCCCCATAGTCTCCAGTGGCGTCAAGAGGCAGGAAATGTGTTTTTGTGCTGGTGCTGCTGGAATGTCCTCGTGCACACCCGCGGCCTTCGCCTAACGCAGCGCTACCGTTACGTGGTACTGCCATCGCCTGGTGGTAGGACAGGCGATAATAAACACGCAAAGATGTGCAGCGTTGCACGAACAAAAGCTCTCGGCCTTACCGCGACCGCGAGCTAAAGAATTGAATGTGGCCGTTTTGTTGTCAAGACCTGCCGCTCTTCGAGCTGTCGTATCGGGGACCTGGTCCGGTCTCTCTCTCGCGAATGACGCTACATCCTGGTCCCTGGAGATGTGACCCGTGTGGGTGACGCCGTGACGGTGGCAGGGCGAGCGCGACGCCTTCTCGCAGGACGAGCTGCCGGCGGATGCGGGTGCGTCGCAGGACGAGCTGCGCGTGGTGGAGGGGCAGGCTCCCCCCATGGACACCGACTCCCTGGACGAGGAGGAGAACAACAACAACGTTGCCAGCAGCCAGTCCGGTCAGCGGACGCACCCGCACCGCGACGCACCCGCGTTCGTACACCCGGCGTCGCGAGCAGGTGTCCTACAAGGACGACTGTGTGTGCCACAGGAACGTTGAATTGACTGGCTCGGGCTATAACTATACGCCGACCGAGGACAAGCTGGAGGGATTATATCCTTCGGCTGGCCTGGGAATCCCCCAGGAACAGCTGGATCCAGGACAAGCGGTTTAAAAAATGGATGGATAAACGTAGGAAATAGCAGCCGTGTTGTTCACCTTCACAACAATAATTGTAAACACCAAGTAAAGGTGCAGCCTTGCAATGTCCTGCTCACGTCCTTGCTGGCAGAAGGGGCTCTGTTAAACGGAGTTCTCGAGGACATTATGCCGCCGCTTACACATTGACCGGACGCGTTGGAAAATACGGGCTGATCCACACTTTAACCCAATCATGACCAAGAACATGACCTGTGATTGACTGGCGTCCCATCCAGGATATAGCCCTGCCTTGCGCTCTGTGTCTGCCTGGATAGGCCCCGGCTCACTGCAACCTTGTACGTGCTTAAGCGGTTTCTGACGACGAACGAACGAAGGAACGAACACGACGTTTGTTTTCAGAGTCGGGCAGCGAG
Source organism: Geotria australis (assembly GCA_036362915.1). Taxonomy (NCBI): domain Eukaryota; kingdom Metazoa; phylum Chordata; class Hyperoartia; order Petromyzontiformes; family Geotriidae; genus Geotria; species Geotria australis. The sequence goes on along the minus strand of JAZEWU010000032.1, from coordinate 7,094,740 downwards.
CTGGGCAGCCCTGCACGGGTGCAGTGCGGGGCGCTGGTGGACTGCGCGGGCGAGCACCTGGCGCTGGGCAGCACCTTCACGTTCCGCGTGACCGTGCTGCAGGCGTCGGGCATCCCCCCCGAGTACGCCGACATCTTCTGCCAGTTCAAGTGAGCCGGCGCGCCGTCGCAGTGCACGCACCCACGCGTCGCGCGCGGCACGGACACTCGGGGTCGCGTGGGGGCAATCGTCGACCGTTTGAACGAGATACTGATGTAGGTTTTCACGGCTCGATCCGTGAAGGTTGCCCTTCGGAGCTGTTCTATCAGGTTGGCTGTGTCGAGCGCTCTCCCTCTCTCCCACACATGATGATCCACACAACGTCGGAAGCCAAACGTCGAGAGGGAGAGCGCTCGACATCGCTATCCTGAAAGAACAGCTCTGAAGAGTAACCATCATTTGTACAATAGCTGTGGTTAATCGACTTCAGAGCGTGCAAGATTACTGGAATAATAAACATCTATCTATAAAATTCTAATTACTCAATGTAAGATTAACGAAAACGTATCCCATTAATGAATTGGCCGATAACATCATAATATATAGGACAGAGAGTGTGGCGATATGTTGGCGCCGGTTTCCTCGCGATGCCTCTTGAGTCCCTTCGACATTGAATTAATATGTGCGCGTTATAAATTGTAATTTTTATCACTATCTATTATAATGTTGGTAGAACTGTTCGTTGCCGGCTGCTTGAAGCGTTGGGCCTCTACGGCCTGTGCTCAGCAACTGTTCGAATATAAACGTTCACAAAGATGATTGATTTGTAAACTGCGGTGTGTGTGGCAGCTTCCTGCACTGCCACGACGAGGCCTTCTCCACGGAGCCCCTCAAGAATTCGGGTCGAGGCCTGCCTCTCGCCTTCTACCACGTTCAGAACGTGAGCACACCCCCGCACCCACGTCACCGTCAACATCATTATCGTCTTCGTCGTAGCAGGGTTTAAAGTTTGTTTCGTGAGACTGTGTGAGAGAACTCAAGAGACGAGGAAAGAGTGACTGCCCTGGGTCAAGAGTGACTGCCCTGGGTCAAAAAAATGACAGAAGCTTTACTATGAAATCAAAAACAGTATAGCAATTAAGCAAATATTAATCAGAGCAAAGACAACTACATATACATCAGGGCAAATACAACTCTGTTACAGAAAACCCCCGAAAATGCTGCACAACCACGTAAATTCATTCAAACATTCATTGCCAGAAACCGCTTAATCCTATAAAGGGTTGCGGTGAGCCGCAGCTTATCCCGGCAGACGCAGAGCGCAAGGCAGGGCTATATCCAGGATTAGACGCCAGTCCATCATAGACAAACACATAAATACAAAAGTTAAATCCATTTCTTGTTAGCTGAACTTTACCGTTGACAAAGTGAGACTTTCCTGTGTTGACGTTACTATGTCGGTTGCAGATTGCCGTGGAAGTGACCAAGTCGTTTGTGGAGTATATCAAGAGCCAGCCGATCGTGTTCGAGGTGTTTGGTCACTACCAGCAGCACCCGCTGCACAACCAGAGCGGGGACCTGAGCAGGTGGAGCCCCGTGGGAGCGCGGCGTGGGGGCGCGCGTGGGCGAGTGTACACAACCACACACACTCGCGTGTGCGTACACAAGCAGGCACACACACACAATTACGCGTTAGTGACACCTCCAGTGCATTGCGACGATCGTGACTGAATTGGAGAATCGACTACTGAGGAAAGGGATGTCTGGTCCACCCTCCTTAAAGAGCTTTCGCCGCGACCCTCACCAGGACAAGCGGTTTAGAAAATGGATGGATGGACTACTGGCTTCAACCTTCCAGTACCTTGTGTTGCCTCCGGCGGTTGGGGGGGCGACACGAACTCATTACTGCAAGGACGGAGTCAAAAACGTGGTTTGTCCCAGAATGCTCATCCCGTTAATGTTGGTTTTTAAACTTGTGTTTGCAGCCCTATGCCGCCGTCCCGCCGCAACTTCCCGCCGGCAATGCCGCTCTCCAAGCCAGGTACGTCACTCGCGGCTCCACTGGGGGCCCTGTCGGGTGCCCTGCTGGGGGCTCCGTCTGCCGAGCGGCGGCGCTGGGCCGGACAGCGGCCGTTCGGCCCCGGGACACAAAACGACTCGCGCAGCTTCGTCGACCGTGCACGCGGGAAAATTCCCACAGGAGACGCCTCCCATTCCCTCTTGCCGAGAGCGACGACTGGCAGGCTGCCAGAAATGTCACTCCTCCTCTGCCCTTTCGTTGTAATTACTCTTACAGTAAATCCACAGTGAGGATGAGGCAGCATAATTGTTGGTAGTTCGCTCAGAAAGGAAAAAGGATTTCTCTCGACGTGGCTCGTGCGGAGCATGAGTAAATGGGGGCCTGCAGAGCAGAGGAACGACAAAGCCTTTGCTCATCGTTGGAAACACGTCATTCTCATGAACTGTGTCCCATATTTAACGTTTCTTCATACATATGGCTTATTTTGAACGTTTACTTTGCTTCCGATCCGGGGTTATCTTTTGAATTCCATTGCGTTTGTGCGTTTCCGTTTCCCCGCATGGTCTCGCATCGCACGTTTTTTGTTTCTCGTTTTTTTTTCCTTTTCCACCCCAACCCCCCGCCGCACGCCCCCCTCTCCCACTCCATCGCCCCTCCACCTCGGACCCACTCACCGTGCTTCGCCGCCCACCACCACCGCCTCCACCACCACCACCGCCGCCGACCTGCAGACCACGACAGAAAGATAGAGCTCGTTAAGTGTCTGGTTTCCGGCTGCGTGAGCTCGTGCGTGTTGGACGCGTTCTCGGCGCACGTCGCCGTGTCCGCCGCTGCCCGGCTGCTCGACAGCCTGGAGCCGGCCCTGCCCGTGGCTCCGGCGCCGGGGCCCGCTCCGGCGCCCGCCGCCAAGCGCCCGTTGTGCGGCCCCCGCCGGCCCCGCGGCCGCGCCCCGCTAATGCTGCTGCTAGCCGCGCCGGTCATTCTGCAGCGCCACGGTAAACGGGACGCCCGCCGACGGTGAACCCGATTGTAGAACCGAAACGGTAACAATTAGCGGTCGGTTTTTGACAAACTTCGATGTGTTTTTAACTGGCTGGCGGGCATCGCTCGTGGCGTCCGCGTAGGGGAACGTCAACGTCTGACAAGGATGCTACGCCTCGCAGACGGCGGAGGTCGTCGTGCGACCGGGAGACGACCGCGGGAGTGGTGCCGGACAGAGTGCGTAGCGGGAGATGGGCCGCCAGTGGTTCCGTCCTTGCCCACAGGCTGGCGTCCGTAACCACCGTTTATACCCGTGGCTATCTCTGAGTAGAACGGCCACTGTCGAGTGGACGCCCGCAGAGTATAGCGGGCGTCTGCGCGCGTCGATCCGACCCGATGGCGATCGCGCTCGGCCCTCCTCCCTCGCGCTCGCTCGGAGGAGAGAGTGAGCGTCGCCCGCCCGGCACCGGCGTCCCAGGTGAGCACGGTGACCTTTGCCCCCTCTCTTCCCGCGACAGTGCCGGCCACCAAGCTGAACACCGTGAGCAAGCCCAACACGGGCCAGTGCCACTGCAAGTACGACCTGCTGCTGTGGGTGGAGATCTCGGAGCTGGAGCCGACCGGGGAGTGAGTAGCCGCGCCGCCGCGACCCGGCTTGGTGGACACACGCGGACATGTGCGGTGTCTTGAGGGTTAGGGATTGATGTGGCCGATTCAAATAATGATGGGTTCAGATACGTGTGCGTTTCGGTTGTAGTTCTGGGTGGTTTACCATTCCATGGAGCCAGGTGCAGTCATTTCCCTTGATGAGGCCCCAGGTTTGGTCGTTGGAGCTGCCACGACCGATTGCCATCGATGGTCATCGATTCTCCCCCACGTGCTCGCAGGTACATCCCTGCGCTGGTGGATCACAGCAGTGGAATCCCGTGCCACGGAGTCTACCTGCTGCACCAGGTGGGCATCGTTCCACAAAGTGTCTGCATTCTCACCTCTTCTGTCTCTTTCCCTCTATACCCTTGCGCCTCGCGTTACAAGTGACCGTCTATTTGGTACAGCCTATGGATGCGTGGTCAAGTTCAAATGGTTTGTAATTCCAATTTTCTGGGCCTCAGGGTGGCCCAGTGGGAACGCTTCGTAGGTTCGATTCCCGACTCAGGCACCTCACTGTGTGTAGCTTGTCTGATCTCCCCGTGATTCCTCCGACCCTCCAGCTGCCTCCCAAAGATAAAACACACGATGTAATTGGCGTAACACAAACAATCCCTTACAAAGCAGTCTCTGGACTTGGCGTGGCTGTCCCAGATATATAACTAATGGCCGCTATAATTATTACTATTTTATAGAATTGGTCGCAGCCGATGGAGAGCTGTGGTGGGGGAGGGCTGCGTTGACAGCCGTGTGCTGCCCCCCCACTCCCCCCGCCTTCCCCCCCGCCCCCCCCCAGGGCATCCAGAGGCGCATCGTGGTGACCATCATCCACGAGACGGAGAGCGAGGTGCAGTGGAGGGAGGTGCGCGAGCTCGTGGTCGGTGAGTGCTCCGCTCCATTGCTCGGCTCTCTCTCTGGTTCTCCTCTCTCATCCTGATCAACACCTGCAAATTCAGGAACGGCCCTGGTTACCGTTCCTTAGAATCGGATGCCGAGAACGCCAATTCTGTGTGGTAACCTCACTTGACCTGTATCTGCTTGTCTGTTTACACAGTAGTGCAATAATCACTTGAAATCTATATTTACCTTTCTGTATTTTAACTTTTCTAGAAATATATGTAAAAAGTAAGTAAATCGAGTCAACTTTGTTATTGGCAATTCATTTTCTTTAATTATGTCTGTTTGTGCAGGATTTTTTTTTTCATATGTAATGCGTTGTCTTTGCGCTGATTTCTATTTGTTGTGTTGTGGAACTTCTTGTTACGTTATTAACGTTTGTCGTGTTGGTGATCCAGCTCACTCTTCCTCTTACAAAAGAGACTCTGTCCTTGTCTCTTCAGTTCTTACCAGGTTACACACAATACACCTATCCCACCTTACCAGCGCTGCAGTCGCCCATCCCTGAGACTGCGTGCGTGCGTGTGTATGCGTGCCTGTGTAAGTGTGGGTGTGTGCGTGGGGAGCGGTAGGCCAGTGGTTAGCGCACTGGGCTACGAATCTGGCGACCCGAGTTCGAATCCCGCT
>JAZEWU010000032.1:7024264-7071421 GCA_036362915.1 Geotria australis | reverse complement strand
TGCAACAGCTGCACAATCTGTAGCTGCACTATCCACTGCTACAGCTGAGTCATCTCCATTGGTGTCGTCACCACATGCCACAGCTGCCATAACTACAGCTGCAGATTCCACTGCTACAGCCGAGTCATCTTCATTGCTGTCGTCACCACCTGCAACAGCTGCGCTAACTACAGCTACACAATCCACTGCTACAGCTGAGTCATCTCCATTGGTGTCGTCACCACATGCCACAGCTGCCATAACTACAGCTGCACAATCCACTGCTACAGCTGGGTCATCGTCATTGCCGTCGGCACCACCTGCAACAGCTGCGCAAACTGCAGCTGGACAATCCACAGCTACAGCTGAATCATCTTTATTGTCATCGTCACCACCTGCAACAGCTGCAACTGCACAATCCACTGCTACGGCTGAATCATTGTCATTGCTGTCATCATCGCCACCTGCAACAGCTGCACTAACTGCAGCTGCAGATTCCACTGCTACAGCTGAGTCATCGTCGTTGCCATCACCACCTGCAACAGCTGCGCTAACTACAGCTGCACAATTCACTGCTACGGCTGAGTCATCTGCATTGCCTTCATCACCACCTGGAACTGCTGCACCAACTGCAGCTACACAATCCACTGCTACAGCTGAGTCATATTCATTCCCGTCATCGTCACCACCTGCAACAGCTGCGGCATCGACAGCTACAGCTGAGTCATCTTCATTGCTGTCATCACCACCTGCAACAGCTGCACAATCTGTAGCTGCACAATCCACTGCTACAGCTGAGTCATCGTCATTGCTGTCATCGTCACCACCTGCGACAGCTGCGCTAGCTACAGTTGCAGATTCCACTGCTACAGCCGAGTCATCTTCATTGTCATCGTCACCACCTGCAACAGCTGCAACTGCACAATCCACTGCTACGGCTGAGTCATCGTCATGGCCGTCATCGTCACCACCTGCAACATATGCAATAACTGCAGCCACGTCCTCAGCTTTGGCACTACTGTCATCATCGCTTGCTGCTACACCAGCTGCTAAAGCCACATCTGCTGCAGTGACAGCAGTGTCATCAGCTTCATCAGCCGTGGCACAACCAACTAGTACTCCCCTTGCACGCAGCAGCACCGTTGCCATCACAGGTAGGGTACACTTCATTTTATAAACAATGCTGTTCATCTACTGCATGTTTTTAAAAGCTTAAGATTATTGCCGTGTAAGATAAAATTATCGCGGGTTTGTGTACAAACCCAGCCTCCACATTTAGCGTCACTGCGGTGCCAGGAGCTGTGTTCCACAGAAGTCCGCAGCATTCGTCTCCTGGCGTGGTATACAGTCTGTGCGCCACCTGCCCAAGCAGCGGCGTCTGGAAACCCTAGCAGCGGTGTCAGGTTACCGTGCTCCTGGATCTTCTCTCCCTGTAACACCACTTGAATATAAAATCTGGCAACACACTTATTGGCACACACCCCTGTGCACACCTGCGTGCTGCAGATAGTGTGAAGCAGCGTACGCCCGGCAGACAAGCGAGCGTTACTGAACTAGGAGCGGCTTGAAATGGCGCGAGTCATTCCAGTCCTAGTTGTTACGTCAGCAGCAGGAATGCCAACAATCTCAACATTGCACTTACTGGGAATTTTTATCCAGCAGATTATGTCGCTTAGCTTTTTTTCTGCACAAGTGCCGTCACAACATCTTAATTATCAACTATCGAGGAAAAATGTGTGTTGCTGCCCTGGGCAGATTTAATTAAAGATCACGTACAACCAAAATAAAAATTAATCATAAACGCAAATGTTTAATAACAACTAATTGCTTCGGCAATGATAGTGCAGGTCATCGCCGTCTACATTATATTGTAACAAGTCACTTGTTGACCTCTTAGAGCAAGATCTACGTTTTAATAGTGGCTTGATCACAAGATTTTTATCAATAGTACGAATTTTTATTTAAAGTTTAAAATAACACTGAAAAAATTGCCCATTGCCACACATCGTAGCATTTTTGTGACATTGCCAAACTCACCGTCAACTTCACCAATATCATTGTCATCATAATCATCAACAGTTACCACACAGACTTCCGCTCCAGCCACATGCCCATGTTGATTCGCCACAGCCACTATCAACGTGATCGACAGTGTTGTACACGCTCAAAACGTGTTCACAAACCACCATGCACTAGACATGTTTCGCAATTTAAACCACTCTAAAAAAGTTAAAGTCCCTGGAGAAGTGAAAAAAATGCCTTTTTATCGAGTAATTTTGCCCGTTTATGGACTAATATAAATAGTTGCACAATAGGGATTTTAAAAAACATCCATCCATTCATTTTCTAAACCGCTTTTCGACCCTCACCAGGACAAGCGGTTTAAAAAATGCATCGATGGAATTTTTTTTATTTATCTTAACAGTTCTACAGACCAGGCTGGGGAGCTTGTGCTCGAGAGACGCTAAAGCACCATTTGGTAGAAATCAGCGTCAACCACTGGACCTGTGAAGATTGATCATGTTTATGGCGTGTCGGTTCTTTAGAACCAGTATCGCCATCTACTACTGCTTGTAAATCACAGGGCAACAGCAATTATGTGTATTTAGTCGTTGTCACTCTGCGCAGCCAGGATTATTATTCTTTAAATCTCCAAAGTGTAAAAACCTTTCCCACAAGTGCTCAAACGCTCATCTCCTTATCGTGCATGCGTGCCTTGTAGCATTCATTTATTCATTGTCAGAAACCACTTAATGATGTTCATGGTTGCGGTGAGCCGGAGGCCTATCCCAGCAGACACAGGGCACAAGGCAGGGCTATACCCAGGATCGGACGCCAGTCCATCACAGGGCACCGGGGGCAATTTAGTCAGCAGGCCAATTAACCGATACAGCAGCGTGCCTTTGGACTGTGGGAGGAAACCGGAGTGCCCGGCAAAAACCCATGAGGACACAGGGAGAACATGCAAACTCCACACAGAAAGGCAACCGAGTCGGGATTCGAACCTGAGTTGTTCTTGCTGTGAGGCGGCAGCACTACTCGCCGTGCCACTGCTGCGCTGCGTTGTAGCAGCCTAGTCTAACAGTGCACGAACCAGACTCCTCCACGCACTACTGAGGATTATCGTGTTCTGGTAAGCGAGGGCATTTAAGAGAAAGCGTTGCCCTTCCCAGTAAGGGTCGCAAAGAATCGAGACTCACAAGAGAAGTGCGTGATACGTTTAGATTTCAAAATATTCATATTTTTGGTGTGTGAAGTTGACCTTATATATTGGACACTAGGATTATAGCTGATTATTTTCATATGCCATAAATACGATGTTGTGCTTACTCAGCTGTGCCAGTTGAGCTGGACTGAACTGGCTTGATGTATTCTACTCACAAGAGGTGACAAACTCAGAAAAATATGTAACAATATAATAATAAACAATTCACCTACTATGCATACTGTCCCTGCAGATACAGCAGACACGGGCATCTAGGGAGTGCATCATTTCAGCAGCACTGCTTTAATACAGTACTTCTTCTTTGCGATTCATTACTGTCCAAGCAAACTCCGGACCGGTTTTGACATTCAGTGTCTCAGCAAAATCAGGCTTGGTTAAACCAGTGCTGGTGAACTGCCAGAAGTTCATAGGCAATGGAATACTCCATCTGTTAGATATGAGTCTTAGTGAAATGCTAAATATACAATAAACAATCTATGGTACCACAAAATAATTACAAATTGAGCCGACAGGGCCTTTTAAACACATGTGCCCTTCAATAACAAAACATTTTGGAAGTCCAAGAGCGTGACGGTTGATATTTCATATGAACCCTTAAAATTATAAGGGTTTGGGAGAACGTATTCAGGACGATACACAGTTACGCTACAAAACATACCTATACCAAACCAGAAAATGTAAGATTTAAAGCACACTACGAATTCAGGTTCGTTAATTAGGATTAAGCGGTTTCGGACTATGATGATTATGATGATTCGGCTTGAGAAGTGCAGTCCAGAGTTGAGGTTGTGAAACGCCACAGCCCCCGGTGCTGGAAGTGGCCCTTAACTCGGAGAGCAGTTGAGCTCAGAGCCCCATCTCGTGGAACACAGGCAAGGTCAGGGGCTTCGGGGAAATACTGGTTCTGAGAGATAACAAAGTGCCAAGTCAAGTGTTGTTAGGAAATCCTTTAGTTTACTGTTGCAACATTAAACCAGTATATAATGTCACTGTGCGATTCTGCTCACTTGACAATGCAAGGTATTTTTAAAATGTTATTCGTTTCTTTGTTATTTCAGTTACACAAGGAGTTGTCAATACTGCACACCCTACCAACGAGTCTACCTCTCTCTCCATCACAGCTTCCCCCATCACCAGCACAACTACCCCTACCGCCAACTCAAGTACCCCTATCGCAATTACAACTACGCATACCGCCAACGCAACTGCCCCTATTGTAACTACAACTACCCCTACCGCCAACTCAAGTACCCCTATCGCAATTACAACTACCCCTACCGCCAACGCAACTGCCGCTGTCGTAACCACAACTACCCCTACCGCCAACTCAAGTACTCCTACCACCAACGCAACGACCCCTATCCCAATCACAACTACCCCTGTCGCAATCACAACTACCCCTGTCGCCAACTCAACTATTCCTACAACCACTCGTCAACCGGTGACGTCTACAACAACAGGCTCTACCACGGCCACAAGCACCACCACCACGCCCTTCACAAGTAACGCGACTGCAGCACAAGGTATCGAGCATGTCCATAAACACACATGGGACTCACGTCTTATCTGGTACATCGCACCAACCCATCAGGCTTGCAGCATTCCACAATGCTCGACTCGCTCACGGCTGCATGGGCGGTAGGGTGGCGCAGTGGTCACATCTGCGCCTCACAGAAAGACCTGCCCGAGGTGGTTTAACACGAAGGCTTTCGTGACCAATGTTATCCATAGTCTAGCTCTTTTTATGAGTTAGGTCACGTAAAAATGTATAAGTGTTGTAACCATCGGCGAAACGTACCTTCATTTTAAATGTCGTGGACTCGCTCTCCAACATACCAGTGTGCTGAAGTAGTAACGAATTGGCACGTTTTCGTTCACGTGACAACCCTTTACTGATTTGCTGTGTCGGGTGGAGGTGGGTTTACGACACTTATATATGTTTACGTGACCTAACTCATAAAAAGAGCTAGACTATGAATTACTCCAGTGTTGATAAAATGAGTTCCATTTACTAGAAAGGCAACGGTGGTTGTTCTACAGAGAGGCTGGCTCCTAACACGGGTATGTAGACTTTCTGCTCATTTGAGCACGGGACACTGACCTGGGTAAAATGTAACGTCACAGGGTAAAACACAGCATAATATTGAAGTTACGAGTAAATTTACGTAAGTCTGAACGTATCTTATTGTGTAAACAACGTACAAACCGTAGTTATCGCGTGTGAAGGCAGTGCAATCTACGCACAGGCTCAATGGATGGACGCTCTGCACATTGTGCAGTGAGATAAACCTGCTTCTCGGAGACTTCCTTTGAAACCTTCAATACCACATTGTCCCCATCTAAAACATCTGATTTTCTCTACTTCTTCTTCTTTGCGATTCTTCGAAGCACGATGGTCAGCCTCTGGACATCGTTGTCTTTCAGCTCGGCCTCGAAGTGTTTGGTAGAATTTGCAGGCAATATCAAGTATTACCTGACGGGGATCGCAACGTAAACGCTTCTACCTACTCATTTGGCAGATTATGAGACCAAAACAGATAATGTGCCATTGAGCAATATACATTTCTGTGATTTAAAAAATGTACCACACGTCGGCACTAAAATATTTAGTGTGAGAATTCAAAAGCAGCAGCCATAAATTCTCGGATTTCACATTTTACGGAAACGAATATTGTTGGTCACCCCGAGGCTCAATGCCAAGCCGCTGATTAAATGTGAATGGAGGCTGCTTAAACCCAGCAGGGGTTAAATGTTTAAGGTGGGGGTGGGCAGGTATCCATCCATCCATTCCAGACCAGAGACTGAGGCATTTTATGAAGCATCCAAAAATCTACGACTTTGTGTTGTGTCTCAAGCCCTGTAAAGGCTGTCCTGTGTAAGCCTGAATGCAGGCATCGTCATCATTATCAACGGCCATGGTCTCTCCGCATCTGGACGAATGCCTCACTGCTGTGTTGCTGTCTCATAATTTTTGCGACGCCAAAATCACATTGCTGTGTTGCTTTTCATTCTTAAGTTTAGTTTTGTCATTTGTAAAGCCATGAAACAAAAATCACATGACTGTGACAGATCCAAAGTCAAGACGTAGGAAACATATGTTAACCGTGCTTCTGTGTATTCCGCTAATGCGTCGTTGCCTGCAGTGCAAGACCAGCTCTTTGCCTATGGATTACAAGTTGGAGATATCCAGGTTTCTGGTCGAGGGAATGACTATGTTTCACCTACGTTTAGCATTTCCTATGGATTTCCATTCGGACCCACATTCTACAATAACCTCTATGTGAGTTTTTTTTTCTAAATAAATAACTTTTCTACTTCGTAGATAAACAAGTCTTAAACGTATGTATCTGTTTTAAGCTATTTTTTCTAGTATCACCATTTGCTGATTGCCTCTGAATAAATCAGTCTGAATATGCCTGATCTAATCAGGTCTTAGAAGCTAAGCAGTTTTGACCCTGGTGAGTATTTCAATTTTATACTGACTGCCAGGAGATCATGAGATGGAACTACAATTTGGATTTCTTGAATGAATGTGTGTAGAGCTCTGAGGGTTATAGTCTAGCATTGGTTGGTTTCCTCCCACGTGAAGCCAAACACTCATTAATGGCATTGGCCGTGCAGCGCTTTGTGACCCTCGGGTGAAAGGCGCTATATAAATTGATATTATTATTATTATCCCAGTGTAGCAGAATCCTCTAGAAACTCTTGAGAGTCTGAGGATGTACTGGATAATTAAAGGGCATTATTAGTGCTTTACGCACTTGAACATTTAACCCACTGACCTAAGTTCAGCTGCCAATCATGGTCAGCATACATGGCGAAGGATATTTGAACCGGTGAAGTATGGTAAAAAAAAACGCTGAGTGACACGACACACTGCTGGATGAGAGGCCCTCCTCCAGCAGTGGATTGACAAAGAGCTACACATTGTTATTATTTTATTATTAGATTGTTTGTATTAATCCAGTGCTTTGTAACATTCATTCAATACCCCTGCCCGTGAACCCGGAGCAGACTTTCAATCGGCAAATAGTGATAACACTTGTGCTTGTTCACTGCTTAATATCTCGTTTTCGTTCACAGTTTACAGACAATGGAGCTTTCATCTTCTTAGAAAACCGCAACTCTCCTAAGTTTCCTTTCCCCAACCCGCCATCCAGCGGCTTCCAGACAAACAGTGCCAATCCAATCATTGCAGTGTTTTGGGACGATGCAGACTTCTCCAGAGGAATCGGGAAGATCTACTACCAGGTGCGCCAGTGGAACAACACCGTACATCGCAAATGCAACTTGGGCCACCCACACTGAGCTCACACACACACACACAACCTGCGTTGCATGAACACTTGTTTGTACGTTGCCTTATTACTGTAGTGTGGTCTTGTTACAGCAATTGCAGTGTACACGTGTGTGCGTTTTTGTCTCATCAGGAGTACAACTTGGACAGTTCTCAGAACCGAAAAGTGCCAGAAATTGTGACCGCGCTGCAGATTTTAATTGCACGCAAATACCCGGCGTTGAACGCATTTCAACCCTCCTGGATCCTCAAAGTTACGTGGGAAAACATGCCAGCCGTGACGGACAACAACAACCCGGATCACGTGTGTACTTGCCTCCAAACACACGACGCACGCTTGTCTCTGCGACACTGGGTCTGTCCACAGGGCGCTCCCTTAACCCTGGGCAAAGCAGGCTGCTCATGAGAAGTGAGCTCATGGTCGCAGGCTCGATGGTTGCACGAAAAATCACGTCGCGTTAATTTACACTGGAACTTGCATTTGATTCCCCGCCATGGCTGACGTCAGTGGCGAACGATCTCTTAACCGGTCCGCGGCCCCTTTTTCCCAAACCCGCAATGACCGGCATGGTGAAGTATGGCGAAACAACGTCCATGGCGTACGTGGCATTAGAGACCTTCGTGTACAATTGCATTGAAAACGAGTTTGAAGTTAATAGTATTATTTTATTATATACATTGCAATACATTTAATTCAAAATAAAATTCATGTGAAGCCTATGCGTGATGCAGTTATCCAGTTTCACCAGTTTAGTTTTTAGTTGTTTACATTTTCATACGTTAACTCTTTCAGAGCTTGAATATAAACAGCACTGCTCCTATGACAACATCGCACTTTTGATTAAAGTATAGAGTATCTCTCACTGTTGCCATGTAATACACCTGTCAATTTCAACATATACTACATATTTCTGAAATCTCACGAAGTTTCAAAAACGAAACAAAAACTGCTTTAATACAATACCCGATTCACTGGAAGATCGTCATTCTCCCAGCGGACCCCAAGAATTACGACAATTTCACCAAGCTTGTGCACCAAGCAGCCCCAAAAGTCAAAGTGTTTGTTTGCTCAAATAAGCAATGAGCCGTGGTCTTCTCCTGTTTACAGGACTGAGCCAGCAGTGACATTTCCACGTTGCTATGGCAGGGCTATGTCTGTCCATACATTGAGGATGGGTTTCAGAAAGGACTGATAACAGGAACCGTCTGTAAAGAAATGGGAAACTGTCGTATAACCATCACGCTTCGAAGAATCGAAAAGAAGAAGAACCGGAATGTAAACCACAAACAAAGAGGCTTATTTTCGTGGATAATTTTGCTTGTGAGGTTTTACCATAGTGCGTCAACAACATTTGTTTGGCTCCAATGGTCTTACGCTTTGCAAATGAAGGCAAGGAGATAGAGAACTGTGCAAAAGCACAGGCAGATGCACATAATAATAATAAAAGTTGTCACCCCTTTGTCGATCCATTGCTGGATGAAGGCTTCCCCGTGCTATGTTTGTCATCATGGATGTTTGACCAGAACTCACTCTAGTGGTCGGTGCAGGATAGTGAGGTGGGGTGCACAGGACTGGTGGCGGTTCGATTTCCCGCCTCAGGCACCTTTCTGCGTGGCGTTTCTGTGTTCTCCCCCTGTTATGCGTGGGCCAGAAATCCAACTCAAGTCGCTGGTTTTAGAGCTCAGTACCCTAATGGTTATTGTACAGCTTTTGTACCCCCTAGGCTTGTAGATCTCAACATATTTGCTAAGGCAGCCCCCCATCCCTATCCCTCGCCCAGCTCGTGCCTTGACCCTAAGCCGCTTTATACAGAGAGATCTCATGCCACACCCCTTGTCAACGTGGTGTTAGTAAGGCATGTGTTTGATACTTTGTAGAAGTAAGGTGTGCGTTTAATGCCGTGTATTAGCTGATGTTCCACATGCACATTCGGAATGTATCTTGCACGGTGTCAACGCTGCACTGTATCCCCCGGAAAACCTAGGGGTGTTTCCCAGGTTTATGGGGACAGCCCCTCGGGCTGTCCTAGATCCATCATTCCCAACCGGTGGGTCGCGACCCATCAGTGGGCCGCGAGCGCCACCTGGTGGTCCGTGAAGACCACACCCAAGTGTGCCAAGTGGGCCTTGAGGCGCAAAAGGTTGAGAACCACTGTCCTAGATGCCCATAACGAGGGGTTGATGATGAACACATCACCGGCCATCCTGATTTGTATTCATCAATCCCACAGACCAACACGTTTCAGGCCATTCTTGCAACAAATGGAGAATTCTCTTTCTGCCTGAGCATCTTTCAACAAAACGGCATGAGGTGGCAACCGCTGAGCAGGGCCTCGATACTGAACAACGTCCTCATGGGTTACCACACGTGAGTGATGCACACAGCCTCACCGTGTGGATCCGCCATCTCATTCGGCATAACCACCTTCATACAACAACAAACTGCTGCTGCTGTCCAAATGCCTGAAACACAAACAGGTTCAGAAGGGCGGCTGGGCACACCAACACTCTTGACCATGGCCACGGTTGTTGTTTGCATGCGTACCAACTGCATCGCAGTGCTGTAACATTCCCCCCGCCGGTGACGACCATCAGCTTGCTGAGGTCACACTGCCTTGTTAAATCGAACATATTATTGGGTGACGCTGTTCTGGCTCGCCAATAACGCTCTCTTCAAAGGAAGAGTCCACAATAGGTGACGTGTGGGGTTATGGGCCTTCATCGTAGCACATAAATTAATGTTGATAAAGGGCGTTGTGCCTCAAAGTGTTATTGCGCGTTATCTTGTAAGCAGGTGCTTGTGGAGTGACATTTTCCTCGAAGCTGAGCCTCCTCTCTGCTTAATGTTTTTAGTATTTCTTTGAGCATAACCCTTAACTCGCCGTGTCCCAAGATTGTTTTGCTCACCGTGGGTGAAATGAAGAGCAATCTGACCTCCCCGACTGTTATCCTTTACTTCCTGGATCTTGTGCTGATAATGTTTAATTTAGCTGCAACTGAAACATCACATATCGAGTTGTTATCACAGTTGGTTGTGAAAATTGTTCTTCAAATCCCCGGCGAACCGAATGATAATTGGTGCCTTGAACGCTTGTACGCATGATGATTAATACGTTTGGCTGTGTTGGGTGGTGGAGGGTTCCCAATGACACATATTTGCTCACATCGATACGTAGCCTATCCCAAACATTAATTATGAAGCATAACATCCACTGCAAAATTCTACGTGTTAAAACCGTTTTAAAAAAATTGTTTTTAATAAATGTAACTTCCTCTCCGCTCGCCCATCCCTCACCCATCCTCACCCAAGGGGAGTATACAACGTGTTCTACAACGATCCAATACAGACGCAGAGTGTTGCAGTGCGTTACAGCCCAGACAGCGTGCTCGGAAACACCGGTGAGTCGCCCAAATACTGCCTTGGGCTCAATATACGATTGACCAAAAGTCAAAGTGTTTTTTTGCTCAAATAAGCATTGAGCCGGTGGTCTTCTCTTGTTTACAGGACTGAGCCAGCAGTGACATTTCCACGTTGCTATGACAGGGCTATGTCTGTCCATATGACAACTGCTGTTGCCTTCCTCACAAAGTGGTCCCTGTTTTATCGACCCTGAAGGGAAAATGGGCCGAGTCAACCCCCGCCCAGGGTTTGAACTTGCGAACTAATAATTGCGAGCTGCTTGCTCTGCCGTTGAGGCGCCGGCAAAAGGAATTTTACGTTTAAATAGTAAACAAGACAAAAAAAACCCCACAGCTGATGCAAATTGCTCTCACCGTAAAAAAACTACAACATTTTCTTGCGCAGATATTTCTAAATTACTTTAACTGCACGGTAGGATTACATGGCCTTGTTTCTTCTTGCTCTGGCAGGCCAATTGGGCATGTGGTTGTACCGTCTGGAGAATAACAGTGCGGGCAGCGTGAACAGCAAGCGCAGCTGTCTGCGCTGGGCCAACAACGAGCAGAGCACATTCAACGTCCGCACCCCGTGCCCCTGCACGTATTGGCAAGGGAGGCTCGACTCTGCGTACATCAACGGGGACTTCATCCGTTACTATGGATTTCCAACCAAGCAGTTTGATGGTAACGAACACATTTTCTTTCACCGCATGTCCATCGCGGCTGATTTTTACAACCGATTTGTTTTGCTTGAATTTTCGAGTCGACCTTCTTCAGTAGGTCCCTCGCTGTCGAGGTCGATAGTCTTCCATTGGTGACCTGTCTGTGGGTCTGGTAAAGCCGGCGATCCAGGACCGCAGGCCCTGGGTCGTCGATTCAGGCCGCCACCGCTGTTCCACCGTCTGCTGTCGTCGTAGAGTTTTGAAGTGCTGAGATCCTTGCAGCGGCAAACTCTTCCTCCATGTGCAAAGGTGTCAGTGTTACACTTCTTCCCGTTGGCCTTGAGGACGCCCTCGAAGCATTTCTTCTTCCCTTATCTTGAGCATACGCCCTGCCCGAGCTATCGTGATATAAATATGGCGCAGCGGTGATCGTAGTGCGCTACGAATCAGGCATTCCGTGTTTGATTGCCGGCTACGGCCAACATCAGTTATTGAGCGGCGATATCTGGCAATTGCAGAGCTTTCGACAACCCGCGCTGACGGGCGTGGGAAAGTATGCTAGAGCAATAGCCATGACCCGCATCGTGGCACGGGGAGGCCGTCTGATAACCGTGAACGATCCCTGTAGAGTCCAGCCTGGCAAGGGTTGGCGTTTGAGATGACGCAGGCGCTCCGTTTGCCTTGAGGTTCTTTGCTGAAATGTCCGCTGAGCCGCCATGCTTCCCCCTCGTTTGCAGGCGCGGCGTACACGCTGCAGAGCGTGTGGCACAACTTTGACAACTCTGGCGTTCGTTGTTACTACGACTGGCAAGGCTCCCTCATCACCGGCCAGCAAGAACGTTTGCTGCCCACGCCCTGGGACCCACCCATCAACCCCTGGTGGTTCTTCTGGAACGACAACATTTTCTACTACTACTACGTGTTCTACCAGGGGTGGCTGACGAGCGAAGTAAACGCATACAAACGTAAGCTTCTCTTTTGACACAGTTGCTGAGCAAAGGCCCAATCAGGAAAGTTGCCAGCAATGAACAGCACTATCAAGGGTGTGAGAGATAAAGTGGCTATAATGCTTCTTGAATTCAGCAAGATAATTATAATGGTTTGAGAAGAGGGACGAAGGCAGGGATGTCCAAAGTGGACCTGTGCGAAGTAAGACGCAGAAAGCAAAGTGTTTGTACGTTCATTGTGTGAATTCCTTTACAGACACCAACAGGAACCACTGTAGTAGCGATCGAAGTGTGATAATTAAGCGACTCAAGGTAATCAGCTACTGATGGCAGCTTTGGGAAACCTTGATCCAGCAACGGATTAACTACGGTAGTTGATAACGATACAATTATTTTACAATGTCCAAACTAATGCGCAGAATTGCAGAACAAAGACGCGCAGTGTTTACGTTTTGCTTCGTTCTCTTAACGATTGTGAGCTCGCACACTCGGCTGAACGTTGCTCCCTGCCGCTCCACAGTCACGGAGGTGCAGCCGTACACCGACTGCTGCGTGAACGTGGGAGACGACTACTACTGCTCCCTCTACTACGCGAAACGGCCCGCCGACTACTGCTGGGGCTACAGGCCGCCCCGGTTCGGTGAGTGTCGCACAGTAGCCTCCAATGTGGCTGTGGGATGTGTAAAATTGACTTTAATTTTGTTGTGTGTGAGACCAGGTTCACGTGAGGCAAACCTGCTGTTGCAGATTTTATTTGTGTTATGTAGTTTTGCATCAAACTAGGAGCCATGCCAAGAGAGACGCTGCTTGCTGTGTGCGCGGTTCACCAGCAATGGTTTGGGCTGCTGCGGCGGCTCTGCTGATTCGACGATGGGTGTCGAGGCCGGTTCAAAGGGTTCCGCATATTAAACAATGCTGCAGAATGCATGCGGTCGCGGAAGGCCCTGCGGCTGAATTGGCTGAAAATTCAACCCCTATATCAGCTCCGTTATTTTGTGTCCTAGAAAGGCTATTTTTTTCCAATAAAATAAAATATTGCTGTCATTATGCATGGATCTTATTTGGCGTCTAAGGATTGATAATTGAAATTTTTGGAATTTTTTAATTGCAAGCTATACTCAAATGCACCTTTGGGGAGGAGTGACGTGAAGATTTTTTGTCAGATCGAGACCATTACAAGTCCAAAGTCGTGGTTACAACACGTCCATGCATGCAAGGCACGGTGGTTGTGACTTCCTGCGGTTGTGGAGCAGTGCACATTTGTGTGTTAGTAAATTACATTTTAATTGAAATGTGAATTGTTGACTGCCTAGTTGCTTGCCATTTGATCAGACAAATGCAAATGTACATTCATGGGGCTCTAGAGGAGTTTCGGGGCCGGTTCTGCTGTTTAAAATTACCACTGGTGTTAGCCATGGAGAGGAATTGAACTCAGGTCCCAAATTTACATTTACACCACGTGCGACATACGTGCCCTTCTGTCAGCAGTAGAGTGAGCAACTAATCGCAGGGATGCACCTTTGCCTTTGTTTTACCTTTAATATTCTTCGTGACATCGTGAAGCATAAAGGGGCCTTGACGCTCAATTCCCATGTGATTTTGAACGCTCGCGTGTGCTGCGAAGGCTGGATGTTCGGGGACCCGCACATCACCACAGTGGACGGCGCGGGCTACACCTTCAACGGGCTGGGCGAGTATGAACTGCTCATCGCCGATAATGGAAACGGGACCAAGTTCAGGGTCCAGGGCCGTACGCAGCGCGCCGGGTTCAACCACTCGTCCATGGCCACGAGCTTCGTGGCGCTGGTGGCTTGGCAGACGGATGGCCCCGTGGTGAGCGCTGCGCACCCCGCGCCCCCCGCGCACCCCACACCCCCGTGCACCCCCACACACCCCTCGTGCAGCCATGCGCACCTCTACACACCGCGGGGTGGGTCACTCGCTTGCGCTCATTAAACCTTGTTCAGGAATTTCTGCTGCCTCAGCAACTCAACAAACTAGTTGTTTGTTTGCTTTTACCTTGACAAAGGAAGTGAAAACGTGTTGAGACGTGACAGTTGGCTGTGTTGACCTGAGTTAAGCTCGTAGTGCCGGCTCTTCTTTTGTTTCACCTTCTACACGGACACGGGGCAAAACACAAAGACTCCGCAGAGAAAGGCACCCGAGCCACCCGAGCCAGGAATGTGAAGCGGAAATGCTACAGACTGTGCCACCATGCCATTCCTAAAACTGAAAATCAGATGATATGAAATGGTGTGTCTTGGCCTATTTTGTGGATATTCTGGATTCATGAGAAATCAGCCCCTACAATCTTATCTTTCCCCGGCAGCCCACTCTGAGGACCCTCAGAGTCACTCACGGTCATTTCTGACCATTAAATAATATCTGCATGGTTACAATATTTTGAAAGTAAATTGCATAATTATAGTTACTGTATATGGAATGATTTACAGTGCTTTGTCAATCCACTGCTAGATGAAGGCCTCTCCATCCTGTTTTGGTCACAGCAGGTTTTATGACCGTACTTCACAACACTGGTCAGTGCAGGTTGGTGAAAGTGGGTGGCCAGGACTGGTTCAGATCTCACTGGCCACTCCTGCTCGCCGTGGCTGGGAATCGAACTCAGGTCGCTAGATTCATAGCCTTTTATTTAGCCCTAATTTGATTATAATCAACGATTTTAAAGGGATGTCTGGTCCACTCTCCTTGGACTGCTGTCACCGCGACCCTCACCAGGACAAGCGGTTTAGAAAATGGATGGATGGATTTTAAATGTCAATAACGCTTAAATAGAAAATATTTAAGCTAAAATAATAATAACCTTGTTTGGCTTGCCTCCGCTAAATATAGCAACGTATAAAATATCCTTCAAGATTATTTAGCGGGGATTGTTGAGGGCTCACCATCGCCATGGCGACAGCATGCTTGTTGACAATGTCACAGATGAGAACCATTGGATCGCGTTAGCAAAAGGGCGCTGTTGTGCCAATCGGTAAAGTGAGTGCTCGGTTAACTGTGAATCCTGATCCTTACACGAGATGCCAGCATAGCTCGACCAGTGTTCACGCAAGTCTCAGCTTGATGACCGGCTTTCACTTTACTCAACAGGTTGAATGGAAGTTGAATGAGGACAACACGACTTCGCTTTATTTGAACAGCTTTGTCTTCAACGTGTCAGGTGAATTTCCCTGCTACAAGTATTCCATTGAAGCGCTGGTCCAATGAAAGAATACAGTAAATGACTGCCGAGCGTGCTTTATCCAGTGCCTTTGTCTCTCTAGGGGTGATGTTTTACACCAGGTACCGTGCAAAAAACTGTCAAAACGACTTGCAGACATACACAGAGGTTTGTGTATGCCGTACGTAATTACCAGACGCTCTTCCCTTTCGAGGAATATTTCTTCGCACCCTACTCTCACCACAGGGAAGTTACTGCCTTAGAGAGGTGCCCACTGAACACACCGCAATGTCTGTACCCCTGTAGCGAATGCCACCACGATAAACGGGACCACGGTGGTGGCGACCACCGGGGGCCTCCTGGCCTCGTTCTCGTCCGGGGCGTCCGTCACGGTCACGGCCAAGGTGGGCGCCCTGCAGTTCCTCGTCTCGCTGCCGGAGGCCATGCGCGGC
Organism: Geotria australis; assembly: GCA_036362915.1. Classification (NCBI taxonomy): domain Eukaryota; kingdom Metazoa; phylum Chordata; class Hyperoartia; order Petromyzontiformes; family Geotriidae; genus Geotria; species Geotria australis. Next base: position 7,055,281 of record JAZEWU010000032.1, on the reverse strand, counting down.
AGGACCATGGGGCTCCTCGGTGAGGAAGGCCATCGCGGGGCGGCCCTCGCAGCATTAACAACACGGCACTTAGAAGGGCCTCGCAAAGCATGTCGCAATTAAACAGAGAGGGACACTTTCCTATAAATGTCGTGCAGTTCAGCAGCAGTGGTGCAAGCAGGCGTGACTGCTGAAGAGACACTGAATGTCTAAACCGGTAAAGAGTTTTGCTCGTGTTGAACTGATGCTGCTGAAATGATACACTGCCGTAAGTTTGTGTTGCTGGGATGTGGTGGGACGTTTGGGAAGGACACCAAATCTTGCCAAGGGTGTTGAGTGGCAGAGGTTAGGAGCTTAGAATGAGACAGTTCCATCACCCTGACAGGGATATTTCCTCAAGCTGCCCCCCTTCACTGACCCACACTGAGTAGCATGATGAAATATAGTCTTATAATCCGGGCGATTGACACGGCGTGCGTGGGGAGGCCTTCACCTGCCAGTGGGCTGGCAAACATCTGTAAATTGCAATCACTGTTGTGTCAGGGCCATTGCACTCATTGTAACTGTTCATTTACAACAACACGAGCCCTCATGTCATGTATTGCGTCCTTATAATAGAGTGAGGCAATCGCATAGCATTTGTGTCGGCAGGCCACCCAGAAGGGGTAATAGGGGAAAAATGCCCTGGGCCTTGCACTAAAGAGGGCCCCACAACACACCTGCTGTTTTGTCCTGGGTCACCAGAACTAGGCCTCCGGCCTTGGCCCTCCAGGATCCTCTGGGAGGATCTGTTTGTCAGCATGGTGTGTATCGTTTAAAGCTACAGAAAATACAGGACACATATGCTTAATACTACCTGTCAGGGATTTCGTGAAGAAAATCTCGGTAGTAGATGTTACAATAACACAGGTTCCGCGTGGAATCCTGTGAAGTTGTTATTGTTTTGCAGAATTGCTGATATGCTTATTAATTTAAATCTCCCTTCCCAATGATAAATGTGTGAAACCTTCTAGGAGTGTTCAACGGAAACAAGACAGATGACTTCCAGGCTGCAAACGGAACCGTGTTGCCCTTCAATGATACTACTCCTCCTTCAGAATCCAGAATATTTTATGATTTTGGATCAACGTGTAAGTCCTTATTATATCACACTGTCGGTGCTTTCGGGATCAAAAAAATATATAAAGGCCTGACAGAGTGAGTAAATGTGATTTCCTAGTCAATTGAGCATGGAGGCAGTGCTCATCTCCTGTTAACATGACAGAGACACTGGTGCATATTCCACATTTCTGTGGTGGGGGCAAGTCTCTCCATAGCAAAAACCACGATTGAGTTCCCCACAAGTGGTACTCGTTTCGTTGACCCAGCAGGGCTGAGTCAACCACCAACCAGGACTTGACATCGCAACCTTTGAAATGCTAGCCGCTTATCCACCGCTGAAGCACCTGGCCTGTGGTATTTTAATTCGACACAGTTCTTTGTATTGGCACCGCGTTTGTCAATGCGAGCACCCGTGTGACCAACTTTAACCAGCGTCTGACATTCATTTCCTCAGGGAAGGTTTCTCCAAGCAGCTCCCTGTTTGAGTATCGAGCAGGAGAAAGCTGGGACATCTTTAACAACAACAGCTTTGTGCCGACCTTCTACGAGGAGCTTCTCAGCAACAGCACCAACCTGAACAACATAACAATTGCCTGCAAAGGGAACCAGGACTGCATATTCGACGCTCTAAGTACTGGCGACCTTGCCTTCGGCTTGGCGACTGTACAAGCCTCGGCAGATTTTGTGAGGCAAAATAACATCATCAGTAAGTCCCCTAACTCCGTAGCATCGGTTTTTTTTCATGTGATAATGGATTGAGATAAACTCGTTTCCTGCAATTGCAACGTGGTGCCCTGCTAGCAACAATAATGCCAGTGAAATGGTATTTGTCTGATATTGGCAATGGTTCTCCCAACAGACAACTCGCCACCCAACATCACGGGAAGCAGAATCATTCAAACACGCTTGAACAAGGCCGGCAGCGTACAACTGAACATCACAGATTCCGACGGGGACAACGTCAACATCAGCATCACCCCGACATCTCCAGATATAACTATTACAAGTATGCAAAGTACACACGTCTCTCTTTTTAGATCGCATCCTAAATCAGCAGCCCTTTTCTTAACAGTGGAATTAATTGCCCAATATTTGCACGTGTATTTGCATGTGTAACTTCATTTAAGATTCAGTGTGTTTACATGGGGCTACAAGACCGGCCCAACCACATGTGAATGTGGAGAAACAGACCATACTATGGAACACTGCCTTGTCTGTGCTCTACTACCCAACCCCTGCAGCTCAAAAGACCTTGCGGAGTTCAATGAAAATGCAAGGGGCTGTGTAAGAAAATGGGAAACTGTAATTTAACCATCGCGCTTCGAAGAATCGCAAAGAAGAAGTGTGTTTACACAACATCTCTCAACAGCCGGGTTTCGTAGAAAAGAGATGTCTTTGTTTCCTCCACGCCCCCCTTGCAAAAGAGATGCGACACCTCAACGCATGTTCATGAGGTGAAATACAGTCTGTGGAGGAATGAGTCAATGGTATTGTCAAATATAACTTGGACCCCACAGTCACTTGAAGCCTACGGTAACACATCAGGTCTTGCTAGCTGCTGCTCGTGATTTCACAGTTGGTGATTATGAAATCAAGAGCACTGTATTTAGAGAGAAAAAACCCAAAATGCTGTTGAATCCAGTATACTGAACAGTGCCTGTCATGTGGGGTAGCAGGGTGGTGCAGTGGTGACACTTGTGCCTCACAGAAAGGCCCTAGATTCGATTCTGGACTCGAGCACATTTCTGTATGGAGTATGCATGTTCTCCCCCAGTTGTGCACACAGTATATTTGCTAAGAGCTTGTTTTCCCTCCAATCGTTGTGTGTTGTTATGTTTGTTTGTTTCCCTACGTGCACGAATTTGTTTAAGTTGTGATGGATTATCTCATCATATACAGATTTGAATTATATTATTTGGTGTTGCCCAATGATCCTGGCTAAACAAGTAGAGTCCTGTAATCAGAATTCTTACCGTCCACTGATCCCTGCGTGCCTCCCCAGACGCTGGCATGGTGGTGTGGCTGCCCACCTCTTCGCAAGAGGTCTTTGCTACTGTCGTGGCGTCGGACGGAAGTCCGGCCCCGACGCTGATGCCGCTCACCCTCGCGTTGTGCAACTGCAGCGCCAACAACACCTGCCTGTACTCCGACCCATATTACAGCGTGCAACGGAATCAGTCCATCTTCCAAGTGAGAAGTATTTTTTTTAAACAAACGTATCCTGTATTGAGGCATTCGCCGCAGTCTGATTGAGCTATGACAAGACAAGCGGTGACTTGTAATTTGTTTAATCTACTGCCGTTGAAGATACTGTGGTCGATTCTTGGGTACAGTATTCAACGGTTTATTCGAATTCGATTCTTCGAAGCGTGATGGTGATATGACAGTTTCCCATTGCAACAAGTTCTTTTTTAGTTGCAGACAGCCCTTCAACATTTAGAGATATAATAGTCAGTGCTGGCCTTAAAGGCGGGCATTGGCCTCTCTTCTTGCTCCAGACTGAAGGGCTTCTGGCATCTGTTGGGCTTCTGGACATCGTTGTCTTTCAGCTCGGCTTCGAAGTGTTTGGTAGAATTTGTAGGTAAAACCAAGTATTACTTGACAGGGATCGCGACGTGAACGCTTCTACCTTGATCCCAAAGCAAGAATTTCAATAAACCGTAGTCTTCTTCTTTGCCGTAGTAATATGTAGTAAAGCTCTGTTTATGAGTTTAGGTCAATTGAAATTCTTGCTTTGGGATTTTCACGGCGTGTCAGCCGTGTGTGGAGGTGCCCACAGCACCGGTACTAAACCCGTGTGCTCTGTCGTCACCTATTTTGGTATACGTGTCAGGTGGCTGGCTGCAACTGCTCGGACGGCTACACTGGGAACTTCTGCGAACAGGACATCAACGCCTGTGTGACCAACCCCTGCTACCCCGGCATCACTTGCACAGACCTGCCCCCTCCGTCTCTGAGCTACACATGTGGACCCTGCCCCGCGGGCTACGCTGGCGATGGAACAAAGTGTTATGGTGAGTCAGCAGAGCAGTAGCCCCTCGTGGCCGGCTCTCTGGTATCCGTGCACGTGCAGGAGCCGTGGAACGTGACCTCGGGTCTTTTCTCAGTTCTTCTTTTTTTTTGCGATTCTTCGAAGCACGATGGTCAGCTTCTGGACATCGTTGTCTTTTAGCTCGGCTTCGAACTGTTTGGTAGAATTCGCAGGTAATACCAAGTATTACTTGACAGGGATCGCGACATGAACGCTTCTACCTTGACCCCCTTTTCTCCGTTTATTCCGCCAGACATTGACGAGTGCAACGTTACGTCCCCTTGCGGCGGTCACGGAAACTGCACCAACAGCCCGGGCTCCTTCAACTGCAGCTGCTTCGCCGGATTCCTAGGCCCCCAGTGCGTCGACGTGGACGAGTGCGTGGAGAACCCGAACGCCTGCAACAGCAGTCAGAGCTGCTCAAACACGCTGGGCGGTTTCACGTGCACCTGCAAGCCGGGCACGTCAGGTGAGGCCCACGCGTTCACTACATTTATGAAGACGCAACTCTCGCTGGCCAGGTTACCGCGAGCGCGTAATTGTGGCGCAACGATCGTGTCACTGAGCTCCGACGTGAAGCCCTCGTGTCGGTAGTGCGTCCTTAATGTAACAGATGCCTCGCATTGCAGAATCACTCGTGGGACAACGGAAGAAAATAGGAGGACGCAAGTGAAGGGAATGGCTCGCTCACCCTCTCACTAATCTACTCGCTAATCAACTCACTCACCCAAAAACAAAGATCCCCCAGCTCTGTGACCCTCGGGTGAAAGGCGCTATATTAAATGCTATTATTATTATTATATAGCCTTAGCAGACTTTAGGATCAAGTGCCATTAGCAAACGCCTATGAAGGGCGACACGACACGTGAGGGGGTGAGTGGCCAGCACCACGCCCAGCCACTCACTCAGCCACTCACCCACTCACTAGCTCACACACTCATTCACCGACCCACTCCCTCAGCCATTCGCTCAAAAAAGAAGCGATTGTGAAAGGGTGCGAGGAGGGATTTGAGGATAGACATGAAAGCCGAGCGAGAGGGGGGAGGACCGTCATTGTTTCCTGGTGAGGGAGCTCCAGAGGGCGACTATAAAAATAAAAAAACATACATTGCAAAGTGCTGTTGATGTGATTTTGCAACAACAACACTGTAAGTTCAATGCGTGTGTGTGTGTTTTGTTTGTGTGGAGCAGGTAGCGGCTGCACGGAGTCACCCTGCCCCGGCATGAGCTGCCCTCAGGGCTACTGCGACAACAACGGCTCGTGCAGCATAACCGCGCCCGCTTGCAAACGGCAGTGCTCTTGTGGAGAGAGCTACCAGGGCGACTACTGCCAAATCGGCAAGGAGGTCTTTCCGGCCACGCTCACAAACCCAGGTGAGCGTGGGCACCCTGTACTCCGCACGTGGGCACAAAGGCGGCTGCGCTCTGAGATCTGCCCGCTTAAAGCGAGTCGCAGCCTCGCGACGCCTGCTATGAACGGCGCGTGTAAGAATCGATCGCGTACACTCCCTGCGAGTCACGTGTAAATGTGGCGTGAAGGCTAATGGAGTGAACCACCGTGTGCTGCAGACAAACTGTCGTGTGCTGACGAGCATGCCGCGCCACAAACCCGGCAACTCGAATTATTTTCCTACAATGGGATATCTTGGCTTGGGAATGACTTGGCCCAGCATCCCTCTGGGGAGGATAAAATATGTACTCATTTTCAGACAAGGCATCAGTACTTGTTCTATGGATAGACTTGCCCCTGCTTTAGGAATGTGGATTTCCACCACTGGCTCTGCAGGGTTGTAAATAGGAGGTGAGTTCCAATGTCTCGATGCTCATTTGAGAAGGAAATCACATTGAGTTTAACTATCAAATGGCAACTCACACACATTAAGCGAGCCCTTGTGCTGCCCGTGGCTACATACTGGTGATAAGGTGACAAGCGGTCGAGTGGTGAGCAGATATCTGGGTAGAGTTCGTGTGCTGTGGATGTGACACTAGCACGTTGCCCCTCCTCTTGCCTGCAGGTCTGAGAGCGAAATACCGGCTGTTCTTAGAGTTTGTGAATCAGATTTACACCGACGGGTTAAATGTTACCACAAGCGAGAACTACATAGAGTTGTCAAAGAACAACACCAATGAGGTGAGTAGATCTCAGTGTGCCCCTATGTCTGTTTAGTTTTTTGTAGCCTAGTTCTGTACTTTGTCTTCAATCTCGGAGTAATCTGTCAAAACATCCATCCATCCATTATCAGAAACAGCTGAATCCTGTAGAGGGTCGCAGTGAGCCGGAGCCTATCCCGTTAGACACAGCGTGCAAGGCAGGGCTATACTGTACCCAGGATGGGACGCCGTCCATTACAGGGCACCGGGGGTAATTTAGTCAAACAAATTTTCAATCTATCATGGGATGGATGCTGCAGTGGTTTTTGTTTGGCTCCGATTTTTATTTGTTTTCTTTTAAACATTTTTGGTGCCCCAGGTCACATGAAAATTAGTCTCTATCCCGCAGTCTCTTTAGTTCGCAGGTGGTTAAACAGAAAGTCCCAGGACAGACCCAGGTTCCATGGGTTGACTAAGATGCACCACCTGTGCTCTCTACTGTGCCACCTTGCTGCGTTTTAGCCACCCGGCACTCTCGCTCACTGTGAGATTCACCCCTTTGCCATCCCTTGTCCGCACTCGGGCATCGATCATCCTGCCACTGTACCTGTACCAGATAGAAATTCCTCCTGTACATCCATGTAAAGATGTTTTAACGTGGTCAAATAAGATGTTAAATAGTGTAGGGGCCATTGGACATCTGTGTCACACTCCAAGGTAAACAGAAAACCACTTGCATCTGCATATTGTTACTGATCAAAAATATATTTGGCGAGGAATTGTACCCTTCTTTCTGCAGATTGCAGACAAGCTGAGTGGAATCGATATTTATGACAACACGGCTCTCGCAAAGTTTAGGTAAGTGCTTCTGCAAATTCTGTGAATATGATGGTTTTCTTCCTGTCCTGAAGGCGAGCTGAAAAGAATGTGGTGTTTTAACGCCGTAAAAAATTGTACCTCCATTTGATAACGAACCACGTTACAGATACCGTGTTCTCCGGTTTCCTCACATAGCATAAAAAAACACATTATAACTGGTATTGGTGGAAACATTAAAATTGTGAAAAAATACCTGCAAATTACTCAATTCGGATTACACATAGTAACGATCCCACCTACTTATGACCCTCCATAAAAAGAACCCTGAGGCTCAGTGAAGCTTTCCAGTAAAAACAAGCACCTAGCGGTGTGAATGGGTTCACCACAGCCGGTCAATGGGCAGGTCGCGTGTGGGGGGCTAAAGTGTTGTTACACCTACCCTTACCTCTTCCGAGACGTCCGGTCAACGTGAGGGAGTCAACAAAATACCCTGCAGAGTTTACTCTAGCAGCGGCTTGAGTGAGTAATTGCAGAACTGCACCATTACACTTGTTTTTACCTAAATTGAGATATTATCATTAAGCGACATATGGTAGGGTATGATATTATTTTTTCACTCCAATATTTTTGGGAAGAAATCTGTAACTCTTGTGGTGTACGTGGGTTAGGGTCCCGAATTGCAATACACACTGTACATGGCTGGCATAGCTTCGTGTGGATCAGTATTGCATTATTTTGAGAAACACCTAAAGCCACTTGTCCTGATGGTTATCAGTTATTTGAGATTACAATCGATTGCAATTACACATTGCAACATCGCTCCCTATGGTGAAACTACTGCACACTGTGAAACTTAGTTCCTTCCTCCGCGGATTGCCTTGTGCTGTAAGAATGACGCAAACACCGAATGTACTTTGTCATTATTATTTGGTTGTTTATGTGAAACTAAACGCAGCTTTGTTTTCTGTTCACACCAGCGGCACCGTTGGCTCGCAATTGACGACGGTGGTTATATCCAGCTTCAAATATACATCCCAAGCAAGTGTGTTGACCATCTACAACGGCACACTCCAGAAACGCATTTCGGACTCCTTTACCAAAAAAAGAGTGACAACAACCATCTACCTGATAAATCTGACAGTGGAATCAGTCGGTGAGTCGGGCTGCGTGATGTTGGTTACAAAAAAGACATTCACCACATTGCATGTTAAATGCTTGTACACGTAAAAATATGATCTTGTTTGGTTATATCAGGTGGCCAGGGTTTTACCGACACAAATTTTCGCCATATAATTTCATGGCTTATCTGTTAATAATCTGAGTAATAAGGAACGCAGAAAACCTAAAGAAACAGTTTTTAGCGTTTCTTCAGTTTTATTTTCTGATAAAACCTAAAAAGTCAAAAGAAATCTGATCTTTAGAAACATCTTCTATGTTTACTAAAACTGATTGGACCTTGGGCGGCACGGTGAGTAGTGCTGCCGCCACACAGCAAAGAAGCCCCGGGTTCGAATCCCGACTAAATTGCCCCTGGTCCATGTGATGGACTGGAGTCCAATGCTGGGTATAGCCCTACCTTGCGCCCTGTGTATGCCGGGATAGGCTCCGGCTCACGCGACCCTGTACAGGTTTAAGCCTTGTCTAACAATGAATGAATGTTCTCTGTAAAGCCCTACTCGTCATCAGTGGTGCCAACACGTCGGCCGGTTTCGACCTGTCCCTCCCACCTTTCCGCTGCCACAGTTTCCCAAGACACCCTCTTGAACTACTACAGCTGCGACACGGTCTTCAGGGGCTACATCGTGGTCTTGGACAGCGTACAGGGGGTCATCTGCAAGTCCCCGTGCAGCGACGCCAACTACTGCAAGAACGGCGGCACCTGCCAGCACCTGGCAGCCGGAGCCCAGTGCTCGTGAGTTCTAGATGGAATTCATAATGATCATCAGCCACGATCAATCCACTGCTGGATGAAGGCCTTCCCAAGTTGATGCTTCGATGCAGCGATCTATCGGGCAACTGCACACGAACTGAACTCGTTGTTCAATCTCCTCGGTAGACGCCGTTTTGGATGTGTTTCATTCGGTCAGAATTTGTGATGGAATTATGCACCTTGCATTCATCACAGTTTATGAATTTTACTCTGAAGGTTTGTAATGCAGTATCCAGTGTGGAGCGTTTATTGCATTGAGCTGGATTAGAGGGACTTGTAATAGATAGATAGGTAGATGTTTATTATTACAGCAGAAAATACCCAGTCAGCTTGCAACCTCTGGAAGCGGCATTCCTGCCAGACAACAAATGAAATGATGAGAGCTGACGAGAGAGCGTTCCGTAACTGGCAACTAAGAGAACTAGTGATACAACAGATGAAAAGAACACGTACTTTTCTTAAACATGGAACCCAGGACTTACTTGCCGTGAGCCACGAGTGTTACAACTGTGGCACAATACTGCCCACCCTGCTGTTTGGCAGCTTGAATCTGGATCTGAGCCTTACATCATAGCTTTCATGCATTGCAGGTTTTTTCAATCACCACCGTTAGACCAAGTGAGATGTGTGCATTGCTGCCAATCCACTGGGACAAAACTGTTCATCCAGAACCGTGCAGGCCTCACTCACATTGGCATTAAACCACACGGCTGATTTGTTGTTGTGTTCCTCCGACAGATGTCCTGAAAACTTCAAAGGGCAGTTTTGTGAAAATGACGTGAGTGGAGTGACCCGTGGAGTGTTCTTTGGTGTGCTGTTCGGAGTGCTGGGAGGGCTGCTGCTGCTCCTGCTGCTGGGACTGCTGGCCTTCTATCTCTACAAGAAGCAACAGAATTCTCTCGACACTGACAAGTACGACCTCCTTCTGACTTCTCCGGCAGATAGTGTGCGGAGAACACGCTGCGGCCTACGAGCCCTCACAAGGCCTGCATCGTTGGCAGTACTTGCGACAGTTCCGCACCTATGCAGTCGTCAAACATCTGTGCGTGCTCCGTTGTTAATCGATTGGGTGCGCCAAATCTTTTCGTTTGCCGAGGCCATAAAATAATGCAGACAGCGCTTTGTGACCCTCGGGTGAAAGGCGCTATATAAATGCTATTATTATTATTATTTGACGGTTACTCTTCAGAGCTGTTCTTTCGGGATAGCCGTGTCGAGCGCTCTGCCTCTCTCCCACGTTGGATGTTTCTGATGTGGGAGGTGAAATTTCGTAAGAGAGAGAAGGAGAGCGCTCGACATGAAGAGCAACCACCACGAATTGAGCCGTGAAAACGTACACAAGTACAATGCAAATATACATTTTTAACTTAAGCGACACAGCACGCCTTTCTTTGTGGAGTTTAGATGTTTATCCCCGTGTCCGCGTGGGTTTTCGCTGAGCACTCCGGTTTTCTCCCACAGTCCAAAAACATGCTGCTGCATAGGTTAATTGGCTTACAGACTAAATTGTCCTCAGTGCCTTGTGACGGACTGGCGTCCCATCTTGGATATAGCCCTGCCTTTCACGCTGTGTCTGCCGGGATAGGCTCCGGCTCACCGCGACCCTGTACAGGATTAAGCGGTTTCTGACAATGAGATGAGATGAGACACGGCACATGTCCTAAAATAGCAGCACAGCGCAACAGTCTAAAGAAGACAAAACTAAGATGCCCCCCTTGAGATGTGTGTGCTGGCACTCCCTGTGCATTCGTGCCGACAGCCAGTGTACACTGCTCATTGTTTCCGTTGTGCATTTTTTTTTTCAAAACTCGATTGTTTCCTTCTTTTCAGGCGGGACATTATGAGGTCGTCGTCCAGTCGCTCCTATGTGCCCTGTGAGTATTATTGACTTTTCCCTAAGTTGCAACATATTGTTGCTGTCACCAGTAATGCTCATGAGGGGCATCAAGGGTTATGTGTTTATTCAGGAATGTGAATTTGGCATGACGTTTGCATTTAACGTACGTTCACGTGACCCCTGGTCCGTGTGGGGGGGCAGAGGTTTAATCGCTTCTGGAATACAGCCTGATGATCTTCTCTATTCTCCAGGGTTAGCATCGTTGAGCAACACTGAGTTGGGAAAAACAACTCCCGTCATACTGAAAAGCTGGAAATCAAAACCAGAGGCACTTGAAACAGCCAAGAAGGTGCGTATCATGCGTAGACACGCTGTATTCCGTGTTGGACGAACAGGCGTAACTGTTGGGTCGACTTCGCTTCAGGAGTCGGCCTTGTCCTAATCATAATGCAGCCGAGTCCAATAACAGGATGATGCATGGGACAGGGAATTGAAGCTCCCATCAGTATACACAGTGTATGCAACTGTTAAGGCTGGAGAACATTCCATTTGAACCCGTGGTTTGCACCATTTAATTAAACACGCGTGTGCCGAGAGGGTGTGATACTCACTGTATAAACTACACACGTGTGTGGTGGCTGGGAGCGGTTGTCACCGTGTAAATTCAGACCGCGCGCGTTTGACTTCTCGCGTGTGGACACGCGGCCTGGGGACACGCGTAGTTTCACGTGCCGCGCGTTTCGATCGGCATCCGGGACAGCCTCGCGAACACAGAGATGTTACGTCTTAAGGCAACGATTCCGCAGGGGATATATTTCAAGGAACAAAACAGGTGAAACAAATCGTAATGCTTTTCCTTTTATTCTATTTCCCTATTCGCAGATCTTCGGCAAGAATGCAGTGAGCCCCGAGTCAGTGTACGAGCAGTTCTAACAGCTGCGGGAGTCGGGGTGAGGGTGGGGTTGAGTGGGAAATGTCCAACAGCTGCTCATCTATCACGGCGATAACATTTTGACAAGTTTCATGCATAAAGACACAACCGGCTCACATCTCTTAAACAAAGCGGAGAGCAAACCATTGATGCGGTCACATTAATCTTTGACAGTGTCCCTGATGACCTTGTCACCTTCATGGAAACCATTACCACCAACCTTTGCGTCATCGATGACGTATCATAACTTAGCGCGGCCCTTTGTCAGTCCACTGTTGGATGAATGCCTCCCCACGCCATGCAGGTCATGGGGGCTGTTTGTCCATACTTCACCAGGCCAGTCAAGTGCGGATTGGTGAAGACGGAGAACAGTGATGTGGGAGTGTAGAGCACAATAGATTTAGGAATGTCATGTTTATTTGTATACACACCTCGGAATGTGACAGAGGTGCTCACCAAAGGACTGCATAACAGAAGTGCTTGCGTGAGCTAAGACCAGTCATATAAATCCAGCACCATTAGGGGTGGTCTGGACCATCGTATGTCAGTTGTCAAAGTCAACCGATAACCAGTAAAATAACAATGATTACTAACATAAATATGAAAACATTAATTATACGTGTAATACACATTGAAACATATTACCTATGCACTTAATATATGAGTATAGTACTGTATTCAGTCAATATAGTTTACGATATCTTTTTTTATTGCAGCATTTATTCGACTGCACGTGGTGTTAATCTTGGGGTTGTTTGGCCATACTACACCACGCTGGTCATTTCAAAATAGGGATGTGGGAGGGCCCAGGACTCGTTCACGTATCACTTGCCATTGACGTTGGCCAATGACCGGGAATTAAACTCAGGTTTCGGGGGATGAAGGCGCAGTGTGCCAACCCCTGCTCCCCCCCTCCTCCCCCCATGCCCACAAACCTCAGTCACCGTCAGTGCCAGTGCCACGCGGCTCGATTCACGCCGTAGCTCCCACTGCACGCCCGTCGGGGGTCCTCTGCTCGTGGAACTCCTGCAAACCCAGCCACGTTCATCCAGAGCGTCTGCTTCGCTGCCTCATGACGCAAGACACACACCTGATGCTGAACCTTGCCTTTGCTGGTTCAAAGGCATTTTTAGTCCATCTGCTGGGTGCCAGTTGCAGCGTCGAGCTGGCGTTCAATGAACCCCCATGTTCTCCAGTAACAAAACAATGAAGAAGACATTGCTGCTTCAACACATATCTGTTCCACTGCACATAAAACAAAAGTGTGGTTTACACATTCCATCAGCAGCCACACAGCCTTCTAGGAATGCATTTCAGCAGCAATTGGGCAACATAAGCAAACTGTAGACCAATCCGTGGGTGAAGGCTGCCCCATGCCATGACAAGGGGATTTCCATACTTGACCATGCCGGTCATTGCACTTTGGTGAAAGTGGAAAGGATAAACATAGGAAGATAGGATCAGAGAATTTGCTGCACTGGCCCCACGGAGCCATGAAGCTGCCTCGAAGAACTTGGCATGTGTGGCGGTGAAGCCATCCAAGCACTGGATGTGTTTCAGCCATAGTCTGTCTCGGGGGCCCTCGCCACATTTGCTTTATAGACTCCTCGGTGTCTTCACTAGGAGCTCCTGTCAGCACATTTCGCGTATGACGACGGCGAGAGTTTCGGAGGGACGGCAACTTCCCCAATGGAATATGAACACTCTGGCGAACGCTGCCAAAGGCGTATGATAGAGGCAGGCATGTTGTGACTGACCGTGCTGCGGGCATACGGATGACTCAAATCACACTCCGTTCCTCTCATACAGTCACTTGTAATAAAATAGTCCTGTGAACCTTTTATTAGCCCCCATCATCGATGTCTTCCATGTTCTATCCACAAGTTGTATGAACCCTTCCCCACGTGATATCGACCGTGGTGGTTGAGTGCTTCTCCCCTCTGCGTGGGCCCACCTCATAGCTCCAACCTCCGTGGTGGTGGTGGCGGGTTATTCCCTCCTTTGACTGGCATTCCATCACAAGTCCCATCATCTCTCTGCCAAAATATCTTGAGACGTGTCCTGGCTTAGCCCACCTACTTCCCTAAACAGTGGACACGTTATCTGCCACGGGTGTCACTTGTGGTCCTCGATCTCGGTGAATCTCTACATGTTTCTCCGCGACACTCGTCAGCCTTTGTTCCGTGTTCTTTGTCCGAGCCTGTGTTTCTGATCCGCATCTCACCTGTTGAGTCGCAATGATGGATCACCCTCTCCGCTGTGTTGGTTCTCATCACATATAGTGGTGTGTCACAAAACCACTCCAACATGCTCTCACTTGCCTATCACTTCATCGTGTTGATTCTGGTTCAACGTGAATAATTTGCCCTAGGTATACACACGCTCTTGAGTTCTCCACTTGTGTTCTTCCAACAAAGTTGTATATTTGTTTAGCGTACTTGTTGAACGCGACCTTTGCTTTTCTCATTTATTTTCAGCCCAACTACAGCTGCTTTCGGCAAATAATGTCATAATTTACTGTAGTTTACCTACATTGGGCGTTATCACAACGAGTTCATCAGCATATCTAATAGCCTCTACGGCCCCCATTGTGGGCCGCGAGCGCCACCTAGTGAGCCGTGGAGACTAGACCCAAGTGGGCCTTGAGGTGCAAAAGATTGAGAAGCCCTGCTCTAGTGTTGGCTGGAAATAACCTTGGTGGGAACGGCTTCCCCCTTACTTGACTGCTTTTATTTCTCATTTTTAACGTGTGCGGTCAGCACAACCGTTCCATATTCATAAGTGAGTCTGGAAAATGCACTTGCATATTAGGTGCCACTGCGCATGGCATTGGGAGCTATATATCCCTAAATGATGAAACCCGTTTATAAAGACCGGCCCTAAAGGCGGGTGAGATTAAACCGTCAGGAATCAGCGGTCACGTGTACCGTGGGCGCTCAGCTGACACCAATCAGCCATGTGCAACCCAGATGGCTCCTACACCAGTGAGCATGGTAACAAGGTAAACAGAGAAGCGTGAATCCACCAAACAAATACCAGTGCCAGATTACAGCGATAAACAAATAAAAAAATAATCAACAAAACGTCAACCGGTATTGTGTTTCAACAAAACACGAGTTGTAATGATGTAAGGTTTCACGGCTCGATGTATAAGAATTTCTCTCCAGAGCTGTGCTTTCGGTATAGCCGTGTCGAGCGTTCCTCGTCTCTCCTTCGCAACGTTTCGCCTCCCGCGGTGGAGCTCTTGACAGCAATTCTCTAGTGACAGCGGATATATTTGGTGACATGAATCACCCGCGCCTGTGCGTGTCGCGCAACCGCGATGAATGTCCGGCGAGGCCACCCGGGGGCCCCCGTTGGGGTCGCGCCGGGTCCTGGCTTGTCGGCGTCGGGGCCGAGCAAAGCACACACACACACTGTCCACGATGCAGGATGTCTATGCAGTGGTAACATCTCCGCCTCATAGAAAGAATGGGCTTGCCCTAGGCGGTTCATTTCCCGGGTTCTTCTGATTTCTCTCACAATTTAAAACAAAAAAAAAATCATTAATTCATTATTTTGGCCGTTTACAAAATATTTAGGAAGCAGTGTGTGGCATTATGCTGGCGTCGGCAAACCGCCTAGCTGCCTGCTCCGCCTGTCTGCGGTTTCCTCGCTACGCCTCTGAGTCGGTTTGCATAAATATGTGCCACGCGTTATAAATAGCATTTATTATTATTATGACGCTGGCTTGCCCAGGACAAGCTCGCTTAGTGTCAACGGTTTCTTCAGGAGGGTCCTGCCGAGTTTTCGCAACGCAGGGCCGATGTTGCTGCTGTGTGGAATCCCGATTGTGTAACTGGCGGGTGACGTTGAAGCATTGTTTGCGATTCTTTAACACGGACCTTTGTGCGTTTTGCGGTTTGGAAATCGCTCCCTGTTTTCTAACTTTCACAACGTTTCATAACACCACGAGTTGTCCTTATCGAATACATTCGCGTTGTACACCGACGCACGGTAACAACGATCGAGACGCACCTAAGATTAGATATGCCTCATGCGAGGAATGTCATTGAGACTACGCGAGCTGATGAGACGCCATCAGGGCGAAACACGTACACGGGGTCCCCGATATGCGTACAACCTTTCTCGGACGTATAGTGGGGGACCCCTGTACTGTTTTTGCAAATACTGTTCGTAACTGAAGTAATGTTTCGCTCTGGGTTGAGACTCCACGGTTTGTGAAACCACGTGATTATCGTGGCCGCTCTTCAATGTCCATCCGTTGTCAGAAACCGCTTAATGCTGTACAGGGTCGCGGGGAGCTGGAGCCTATCCCGGCAGACACAGGGGCGCAAGGCAGGGCTATTATCCATGATGAGACGCCAGTCCAACACACGACACCGGGGGCAATTTAGTCAGCAGGCCAATTCGCCTATGCAGCAGCAGTGGACTGACGAGGAGGTTTAAAGATGTGGTGACCTCTTGACCTTGCTTGCTTCATCTGCCCACTGTGGCTCCAGCTGCTGGCCACGCAGCATCTCGCGGGGCGCGGAGAGGCCGACATTCCGGCCGCGCCCCGGGTCCCAATTCTGGCGAAACCCGCGGTGACGTCAGCGGCCGCTCGAGGTACGTGGATGCGCTCGGAGGAGATGTTTGCCAAAGCCGACGCGTGAACACAAACAACGCCTTTGTGATGCCGCGCGGCCGTCAATGAAACTCAATGTTTGACGGCTCCTGTCTTACAACATAAAGCCCGGAAAATGCAAACTATGCACGGTGGGTTGTAGAGCCGCAGCGCTGCACTATTCTTTTTGAAGTCAAGTGTATAAAATATTACAATACTGCGTTAGAAACACAGCTTTGCTGGCTGGAGGGAAAGAGGAACGATCGGATAGACTGTCCTTTGGTCTGCTTCTCCACATTCGTAGGTGGTTGGGCCGGTCTTGTAGCCCCATCTGACCGAAGCATCTTTTGATCGTCCCGTTCTAGTTCTCAGGCGGTTGAGTGTCTTCCACTGAATCCATGGTGCATCTGAGCCAGGAGGGAAGTCTTCAGCAGGTGGGATTCCCATGCCAGTTGCAGGAGGGTCACTCTCAAGCTTTTCCGTCCAGAGCTGGAGTCTGGTTTCCCCTCGAGATGTTGTTAGGGGCTGCGCATGGCTGAGGAAGCTTCTTCTTGACTTCAGTCGTTGGGCCGGGGGTTGACGTCCATGAAGGAGGTGGCGTTCATCGCTAGTAGCCTTTGTCATCTCGACTCGACTGGCCACTTCCCGTCTGATATCAGCAGGGGCAATGCCAGCGAGGAGGTACAGGTTGTTTGTGTGTGTGGGTTTCAAGCAGCCAGTGATCAGGCGGCAAGTGTTGTTCAATGCCGGGTCAAGTTTCTTGGCATGGGTTGACCTCTCCCAGACAGGACATGCATACTCCGCAGAGGAATAGCACAAGGCCAGAGCAGTAGATCTTAATGTGGGCTCCATGTTAAAATAGTACAATCCCCCGGTTCAACATTTACTTTTCGAGATCTTATTTCCAATGGGTTCCTCGCTCCGTTTGCCATTGCGAGAGGTGTTTTCTGTTGTGCAATCATACTGTGTGTTCCCACTGCGTCCCTCAGTCACACGCCGCATTCTTAGGACATTTCATAACGAAAATGTGCAAGTAAAAATAACCGTCACAGGGAGATTGCTGTATGGATGCCAGGTACTATTAAGTTAATAAAAACATGTTGGGTTAAATGTACATGTGTTGAATGGAAGAAATATAACAGTGTTCTCTCTATCAGGGTGTGGGTTGACGTGTGACTTTAGAAACGCTCACTGTTTAATTGGTCATATACGCAGTGTCAGGTGACCGTGGAATTTATAATACAAACCCTAATCTTAGGCACAATTTCAGAGAAGAAGTAACTTCCTTCTGAAAATGAAACTTTTTAAAACATATCTTAGAAATATGAGCGGTTAGAGGCTACAAAAACAATGTCATTGAAACAAACAGATGGAATTCAGTAGCAGAACGAAATTTTGTTTGGCATCTTGAGAATTTCGTTAGACAATTACTCGCAACAACTATTACCTATAGTGAGGTTCTGTTTGTGAGTTTAGGTCATGTGAAGGTGTGTTAGTGAAGTGCACCCGTCGATATACCGGAGCAAACGAATGAGCACATGCATCACTTACCTCAAGAGATGGCACCTGACTTGCACACCTTCACATGACCTAAACTCACAAACAGAACCTCACTATGAATAACATTGGTCATGAAAGCCTTCGAGTTAACTATTACCCAAATGGGTATCGGTGGTGGCGAAACTCGACGAGGACGCTGTGGAAGCTTTCGGTGTGTTGCTCCTGTTTGTGTGTCGGGGCAACACCACGGCGTCACCAGTGGTTACGACTGGCAATGCGTCTACTCTGCCTCGCCACTCGTCCATGAAATGCAATCGTTCCTTGGTGATGCTGCTGCTTGCATTGGTGCATGAGCACAAAGGACAACACAAGTCTCAATACATTCTGTTGAGACCTGTGTTAGTGAAATATCAAATATGCTGCTTTTGAACCCTTTATGTTGACCCGTTCGTTGCTCTCAACTGCCACTGGCATTCGGGAGTTCACAGACGCGATACATCCTCCACACGCGGGTTCGTGTCTGCGTACTTCACCCCGTTACAAACTATATAAACAGCAGTGAGTGGAGTGAGACAAAATCCAAGGCAAAAGATGGAATTATGAAAACGGCCGTTTGTAACCGTGAGAAAGAGCTCCGCGGTGAATGGGGCAAGAGAGAAGAAACCCGTAACACAGGAGACGTGGCAGCACTGCCATCGGATCCTGTCCTCTCCCATCCTGCAGACACGTTCCCTGCTGTCAATGTGAAGAACAAGATGAACTTACAGGCATTCCCAGGTGGTGACTATCGCCATCCATCCATCTATTGTCAGAAACCGCGTAATCCTGTACAGGGTTGCGGTGAGCCGGAGCCTATCCCGGCAGACACAGGGCGCAAGGCAGGGCTATAGCCATTATACGACGCCAGTCCATCACAGGGTACTGGGTGCAATTTAGTCCGCAGGCCAATTAAGCTTTGCAGCAGTTTGTCTTTTTGCCTGCGGAACAAATTCGGACAGGAGTTGGAATCCTTCCACACGGAGCGATCGTGAGTGCGCAGCAGACATGCGGGAGTATCTGATATTAGAGCCACGGATCCGAGGATCTTCACACGGTATCGAGATGGTCACGAGCTGTGTTTGCTGGAGCAGCCCCCGTGCACGCCACAGCGTGTCAAAGCCCTCTATGGGCGTCGGCACAAGCTGATTCAGCGAATGGCCTGAGAGGGGGCATTCGGGCGTGATGATCGCTTTGGCAAAATCCCAATCGAGTACTTTGGTGTCATTTTTTTAATGATGCAAATATGGAGGAGGATGACGCCGGCACACAATGACCCTACAAATTTCCGGAGATGTGAGCGGACGTTTCACGTGGGCCGTGAGGTGGAAACACCTCCGGGATTAACACGTACATCGCAACCCGCCGCAGGGTCAGAACCTTGTGTTTTTAACGTTATTGCTTTGCATATCGCGTGACACAAAAATGTGTGTTGACACATGGGGCTGCAAACCCTATGTAAATGATGTCCGAGAGGTGCAGACAGCATACGTCACGAGCTGTCACTGCCATGTTGTGGCACGCCTTCGAAGCATCAGCGATGCGTATCTGGCAAACATTTAAGGCAGTCAGCTTTTACATACGAGCCTGATAAGTCTATGTGTTGCAATAACGGAGATCTTATCTCGGGTGGAAACAATCCTCACTCAATCTGAGCACAAGAAGAGCGTAAGAAGCTGGCACTTCCCAGCGTGTCTCGCACTTCCTAGTGTGTCGACTGGAGACACTGATCCCTTGTTCCGATGTCAAGTGTCATGGCTCTGGGTAGCTGTTCTGTGTGTTTTTCTGATGTTGAAAGTGCGGGCGACACAATGGACTGTTTTGAACATCAGAAGAAGACACAGAACACAACACACTGTCAATGCACTGCAGACATATAAGACAACGCGTTTCAGATAAACCATTCATAAACGCCGGATGATGCCTCCAACGTGGGATGCGAAACGTCGCAAAGAAGAAAGAGCACTCGACACGGCTTTCCCGAAATAACAGCTTTGTAGAGCAATTCTCAGTTTTACCCACTTGTTGAAGGTGGTGCCTGACTCACAAACACACACGTGTTCGATCGTTTCTCCTATGTGACGTATTTGAACATTTGCTAAAGCCAACCTAATAATAATAATATACAGCCGTGCATCCACTGCTGTATGGAGGCCTTCATAATCACGTCCTGCCCGACCACATTTTTGCTCAGTCAATACGATGCTTTGGACGTTCTCTGGTGCGAGAACGACGTGTTTAATCTCCAAGCTGGCAATACCCTGCAGAAGTTAATGGTTGAATCGAGATCGTCGGAACCAGTGGTGGCTGGCTGAGTGCTGACCGCACCTGCGAAAAGCTCTCGAGATTACAGGCACCGCAAGGCGGTTTCCAATGTTTGCACAATTTCTGCGGGGCAATGCAAAACTCCTCTTCACAAATATTTTCGGGTGTATTGCATGTTAAATGTCACACATGCCTGGTGTCCTAGGAATGTGAAGGCAGCTGTGTATTTTCGGGCAGCACTCGAAACCGGACAAAATAGAAAAATACATAACGCCTGATCATTGTGCCAATATGGGAGGCGAAAGGTCGCGAGGGTTAGAGCTCAGTGACACGGCTATCCCGAAAGAACAGCTGTGAAGAGCAACCGTCATGAATCGAGCCATGAAAACCTACATCAGTACAAAATAGATTTGGGAATGGTCCCATCACATTGGCCGTCTCTCCATCGCTTCAGTACAAGCAAACTGTGAACCGGTTCCAACATACAGATTACATGCACGGCTGAGCTGCCAAATGTGGGCAAGATATGATCTATTTTAACGCTAAGGTATACGTAAAACTCAAAGTAATATTGAAATATCAAAATAGACTTTACATAACTTATCCCTCCTCCATACTCTGTAGATACATTTAAAAGAAAACAGTTGAGGAAAAACGTTTATCGAAAAACCCGCCAGCATCCCGTTGAGCAGGTTGTGGGGATAACGCGTCTCTCAGCGAGATGATAGACAACGATGTCCAGAAGCTAGCCATCGTGCTTCGAAGAATCGCAAAGAAGCGAGATGATCTGTGTTGGCTTCTCGCCCCTGAGTCACAAGCCACCACAGCAACAAACCATCACTCCGGACCGCAGCACAGGGGCCCTCTACCGGTCTGAATTGGGCGTAGAGGCCAAAGACATGCTGCTGCATAGGTTAATTGGCCTGCTAACTAAATTGCCTCCGGTGCCCTGTGATGGACTGGTGTCCCATCTTGGATATACCCCTGCCTTGCGCCCTGTGTCTGCTGGGATAGGCTCCGGCTGAATGCAATTCTATACAGGGTTGAGCGGTTTCAGACAATGGATAGATGTTTTTTCATCTTGATAGGGTGTGCTTTTGAGTTATGCCAGGGGCATACCATTTTGTGACTGCTTTATACAGGGTGCGGCATAAGTCGCTTTAGCAAGTAGAATGAATGAACTTTGTGAGGAGTAATATTTATTAGTTATTACAGTTGTTCAAAGGGTCCTCCATCATGTTCAATACACATGTTGCATCTTCGGGCCACTGAAAAACACATAGCGCGACACAGTTCTATGTTATTATTCAACGTCTCGAACTCTTGGCGAATCAAATATTCTCGGTAGAGCGACTTATGTCGCACGTCCTTTGGAAAGGACAGTCTATCCGATCGTTCCTCTTTCCCTCCAGCCAGCAAAGCTGTGTTTCTAACGCAGTATTGTAATATTTTATACAATTGACTTCAAAAAGAATAGTGCAGCGCTGCGGCTCTACAACCCACCGTGCATAGTTTGCATTTTCCGGGCTTTATGTTGTAAGACAGTCTTGACTCAGCTGGGTGTGCCGGCCGCGGTGACGCTGGTGTACGATTCGTGTGAGTTGGGTGTGATGCCTCGTATCTGTGCCCTTCTATTTGTTTCGGTACACAAAGATATGGAACACATTTTTGGGAGGCTACAGAATGGAATGTTCTCTGTGCATTTTCTGCTCCATCGGCACGGGTTGAACCATTGAGAAGCTGGGAGCAGAAAACCAGGAGCTTGGTTTTGGAAGGCAGCACCAGTCATCCGACCGTGGTTTCATAATATTAAATTTCGAAGGTATTCATTCGAAGAGAGAACGACGCAGAGGCGTAGCAAGTAAACCGCAGAGGCAGAGGAGGCAGCCAGGCGGTTTGCCAGCGCCAACGTATTCCAGAGACTGCGTCCTATATATTTTAATGTTATCGGACAATTAATGAGTGTTGTTTTTAAGTTGTGGGAGGAAACCGGAGAATCCGGTGAAAACCCCCGCAGAACAGGGGCAAAAGACACAAACTCCGCACAGAAAGGCGACCGAGGCGGGAATCGAACTGCTTTAAGGACTTTTTTTCGGTGAGCCGCAGGTGTTACCTCTGCATAGACACACTGCCGCCGAAGAGGTGGTTTAGCTGTAAGTCTATTCGGGTTAAGAAATGGTTACATCTGGAGGCCACATCCTCCAGGGCTGTGTAGCTCCGTGGGGCCACGTGGAGACTCCACTTGCCACATTTCGTGACTTTTGATTACATTTCAAGATTTGGTAATGGCTCCAATGTGATTGTTCCGACTCGGTAGGTTTAACTTGAATTATGGATTTTCTTCTTTTTTTTTTACTAAATATTTCCAGGGCTGGTTTGCGGGGCCACGAAACGGGGTCTGAGTGAATTATGTTTTGGGCACGGAGAGAAGCGATGGTTTTAATACTGCAATTGATAGGCAGGTGCCGCCATCTGCTGTTCCAAGCGCGTAACTGGAGTTCGAATATTCATGTGACTACTCATATCGTACGGTCATCCTTTTCATATATGGAAATCATTCCAAGTGAATTTCCGTATATTCAAGATACAGCACAGGCTTGCCGTTCGCGGGAGAGGCGGCTGCTGCTGCGCTACAAAAGGAAGCCTCTGTTGGTTAATTCGCACGTTTGTTGTATCTCAGGAATCCCACTTCCAAAGCTTGCGAGCTCACAGGGCATTTTCTGCTGTAATCACGTATTAGTGTGTGTGACTGTGGGGAGCGGTATTGTAGCGGTTAGCACACTGCACTATGAGTCCGGCACAACGAGTTTAAATCCCGCTCCATTGCTAAGTTCCATTTCTCACATGCTGTGTGACTGACACAAGAGGTTTCGCTTTGAACGCTCAGCAGCCTCGATGCGTCACACACTGGACTCGTATCACCCTCACCGAATGGTGACTCAAGTGTTGGTGGAAAAATAACATGAGACCGTGTTGTGCCAAAACACGCCACACAAGCGTCAATATTTAACCAGCAAATATATTTTATGAAGCAAAAAAAAATACCTTGCTTGATTTTACACAACAAACAGCACTTATTAAACATACTCGACTAATTTTTTTAGATCAACGTTATATTTGCAGTGCAAACAAGGCAATTTCCCTCCAGCCAGTGTAATGGCATTACCTTTGCTCATTCAACCTACGCAAGTTACGTTCGTGGAAAGGGAAACGGGCTACGCAGGACTGCATACGGAACTAAGTGACGAGAGATGGTCGTCTAAGAAAATCATCTTTCTGCGCCCGTTCCCCGGTGTGCCGCAGGAACAGCCCCTGGTGTCGGCAGCGCGCTGTGCGGCCGGAACCGCGTGCGGGAGCGTCACACGTTGTAGGCGGAGGAGGAGATGGAGCCCCCGTGGCCCGTCCAGTTCGTGTGCACAAAGCTTCCCGGTTTGCTCAGCAGCTCGTAGGTGTGCGCACCGAAGTAGTCTCTCTGCGCCTGAGGGGGATACAAACAACAATACTTACGACACATCACTGTAACGACGTAGGTTTGTCACAGCTCGATTGTTGAGAATTGCTCCCCACAGCTGTCCTTTCGGGATAGCCGTGTCAAGTGTTTTCCTTCTCTCTCCTTCGCGACGTTTCAAGTCAAAACATCATAGGGATACAATAACGACGGGGCACCTGAATGAGATTGGCCGGCAAGACTCCCTGCCTGTAGCCGTCGTAAAACGCCAGGGCTGTGCTGAAGCAGGGCATTGGAATGCCAAGTTGAACCCCTGTTCCAACCACCCTGCGCCAGGACTCCTGCACCACACACGGACGTGCACACATACACACATGCGGTCACGCGTACGCACGAGCGCAACCACTAGGCCATCCACCCAGATTAAGATTGCTAATAATTCAACTTCATCGAGCAGCGCAACACATCCTGTACGATTCACACGCAAAACGAACCTGGCAATCTGCAATAGCATCCTTGAAGAAGTCGTCCAATAGCAAATTCTGAAGTTGGGGGTTTCTGTCAAAAGCCTCTTTGATCTTCCCCAGGAACACACTGTAGAAGCATGATTAGAGCGCGTTACCATTGCACTCAAACAACCAGACAACCGCGTCCCTCGACACAATCGCTGACAAGACACCGCGGAGATGTTGCGCCGAGGCCACTGCCGCATGCTTGTCCGTGGAGCCCGGTGCCGGCCACCCACCCCCCTCGTGTGCCGTGTCGACCTTTATAGGTGCTACTCGCGAACGGCACTTGCCCCTACAGTCTGTTAAGGCTACACGGGGGATCTTTGTCTTTGGGGCCCGGTGCGTCACCTGCGGATGATGCAGCCTCCGCGCCACATGAGCGCGATGCCGCCGTAGTTGAGCGACCAGCCGAACTCGACGGCGGCCTGCCGGAACAGCATGAAGCCCTGCGTGTACGAGATGATCTTGGAGGCGTACAAGGCCTGCGAGACACAGGGAACGGTTTACTATCGATAAGCAGCAGCGTACGTTGTAGTCAACTTGACGGAGGTGACACTTGTTGAGCCACTGGTTTTGGTTTCATTCGACAGCGGCGTAGCGCGTCCATCGCATGGGCCACGAAACTAAACGTAACGCGGACTCTGCACAATCTCAACATGTGAAACCAACGCGTAACATCTAATCTGCTCTTAAATCGTTATATGACTTGGGTCAAGGTCACTGCCAGTTCCTTCAGAGCAGCGGACATCGTGACCGATCGTAGACGCGGTTTAACCGATCGTGCCAAACGAGGGCACGCCGACCTTGCGGATGTCCTCCAGAAACGTTTTTTTGTCTCCCTTGAAGAGTGTGGTCTTGGGGCCAGGCAGCATCTTGCTCGCCACGACGCGCTCGTCCTTGAGGGCCGACAGGCAGCGCGCAAACACCGACTCCCCTGCAACGGCGAGCGCAGACGCCAAACGCAATGACACTCACGTACAAACATTCATCGTTATAATCAGCTGAAGACAACTTAGACTAAAAACCAAGTCCCGCAGGAGCCTCCCGAAAAAGAGCCCCACGACTCGGTGTGGCGTTCCTGGAAAAATAAGTAAATTATTATTAACATTTAATCCCTTGGAAGCAACACCTTACACTTTTGAAAAAAGAATGATGTTTATAACGTGCACATATTCATTCAATTTCGAAGGTATTACTTTGAAGAAAGAACGACTCAGAGGCGTGGAGTGTTTTTTTTAGTTTTGGGAGGAAACCGGAGAACCCGGAGGAAACCCACGCGGAACAGGGGGGGAACACAAACTCCTCACCAGAAGGGCACCCTAGGTGGGAAACAAACCAGCTCGGGCAAGACCATTCTTTCTGTGAGGTGCATCTGTTATCGGTGCGCCACCCTTCTGTACGTACAGAAAGAGACAATGCTTTGCGCCCCACATGCAGAGCATTAACTGCCACTGACCGATGAGGGTGACGGGCACGCCGAACTCCAGCGATGATATTGCCGTCCACTTCCCGGTGCCCTTCTGCCCGGCCGAGTCGCGGATCTGCGGCACGAGCGGCTTCCCGTCCGCGTCACGGAACTTGAGAATGTTGGCGGTGATTTCGATCAGGAAACTGTCCAACTCCGTTTTGTTCCACCGTTCGAATGCCTGCAAGAAACGTCTCGCTGTATTTCTTGTCTTCCGTAGAAACACTTATCGGGTAAATCCGTACAAGACATGCAACGCATTACTAGAGCACCAGCGTACAAGACTGTCACAATACAAAACGTTAGGTTGCAGCAAGTCCCACATATAGTGACTTGAGAACATCAGTAGAACGTATTATCACTGCGGGATGAGTCTCCCGATGCCGTTTCTCCCTCGTGGTCCTGCAATCCCCTCGCTCCTGCACATGAGCTCGCCTCGTGGCTCCATCCCCACGGTCCTCATCCTCTCCAGCTCATTCTATTATTTGGCTGCCATTCTGTCACCAGTCTCGACCGTCGACCATCACCGCCTGATGTGTCCTGCCCAGGGCGACTTACTTTTCTTGATAGTCAATATGCCCTCTCAGGTATCCATTCATTCAATATCTGTCACTTGGTGTAAATTGATTTATATAGAAACTAAATATGAGAGACTATCTCAGTTGTGCTGATGTTTACACGCTGCGCTAAGTACTCATCCGAATCGAACTAGTGGAGGTACAGGACTGGTTCATATATTCACCAATGTTTTTTTGGTCGTGAGTGGGAATTGAACTCAGGTCGCCATGTTCACGGCACAGTGCACTGATCACGACACTACTGCTCCCCACACACGCACGCACACACACGTGTACAAACACCGCGCGCTTTGCAAAAATGCAGCACTTCAAGCTGTCCTGCGTGGGAGGCACAGACTCAATAATCAACGATGACTTAAGTCGGTGATGGAATCGCACCTCCGCCATTTCATCGTGGCTCATCGCCAGCACATCCTTCATCAGGTGGTAGGCCTCACAGATGAGCTGCATGTCGCCGTACTCGATGCCATTGTGAACCATCTTCACAAAGTGGCCGGCCCCATCCTCCCCCACCTGAATACACACACAAAAATCACAAATGACTCACATCAGTAGACTCACTACTGTTCACAAAACGTACATTCTTCAAATGTGACATAGGTTAAAGTAAAAAAACTAATCTTGTCGGACTCTCTATTTCACTTCAGTGCAGTCTAGAGATCACCGTGAGCAGCAACACAAGGGTGTCTGGCCCGTATCGAGTCAACGATCGATTATTTCGCGTAGCGTCTTGCCGATGCTCACCCAATCGCAGCAGGGCTCCCCCGTCCCAACCTTTGCTGCGATGCTCTGAAAGATGTCTTTAATGTGGGGCCTGGGGGGGGGGGGCAGACAAACGGCGATCAGTCCACAATCGCCACCACGCTCACCGGCGACACGCGCATCGCACACACCCGTGTTCCGAGTGCACCGTTACCAGGCTTCCGCGCAGCCTCCGGGCATGAGCGAGGGGC
This sequence comes from Geotria australis, assembly GCA_036362915.1. NCBI lineage: Eukaryota > Metazoa > Chordata > Hyperoartia > Petromyzontiformes > Geotriidae > Geotria > Geotria australis. The sequence continues at coordinate 7,028,202 of JAZEWU010000032.1, read as the reverse complement.
CGTAGCGAGCGCCCTCCTCACCGCCGCTCACCCCGCTGCCCACGAACAGGAGGCCTTTCGACTTGAGGGATTTGCACCTCCGCTACGAGTGGGAAAAATCCACAGGGGTACGTTCAGTGTCTCGGAGAAGCAGCGCGTTTAATTGCAGCAAAATACAAGTGACGAATAAGACGTGACGCTGGATGCGGTGGCGCTCGTTACGTAACTGCTGAGATTCACGAATTAGGCGCATTACAGAGGCGCCTTCAACAGAAAGCTTGAGAGATGAAAACGGAGTCTTACATTGGTGTCGTTGTACTCGGAGTTCCCTCCGTCAATGATAATGTCACCGTTTTCCAACAGAGGTGTCTGCAAAGAAAAGTTATCAATCCGTCAATATTTTCTAGTCATTTTGATCCTCAATTCAGCTATCGGCACGACGCCACGAGACACTTATCCATTCAGATATCTTACAGAGCAGTGCAACCCTTCATGTTATAGAAGGGCCCATACATGTGGATGTTACAGAACTCTGCTCCACACACACTAGAGGGAAGCAGGTCCCACTCAATCTGCATGAGAGTGAAGCTCGTGGCATGACCGTCATATTTTTTCCCTCTCACTGCTGTGAAGTGCAGAATAAAATGTAATGAAGTTATGTTTTAATGGCGACATTCCGACCACCACCTCTCTACACGCTTCGTGCAAAAGGCATTTTGATCTTAAACGTCCAGCTGATATGCCACACAAACGGCACGCTCCCTGTGGTGCCGCCTAATGCACGTACCAGCTTGTCAATAAAGTCATCCACGGCCTGGCCAGCTTTCACCAGGAGCACAATGCGACGCGGCTTCTTCAGTTTGGCCACCATCTCCTCCAGGGAGTGGGCGCCCACCACCTTGGTGCCCTTGGCCTCGTTGGCCAGGAACTCGTCTACTTTGGAGACTGTGCGGTTGAACGCGCACACCTAGGGATGCCGGCACAAACGATGTCATCACAGGAGCAATGGAAATGAAATGTGTGTGTGTGTAGTCAAATGGCATAAGTAGGTGATTAGGGTGTGTACACAAGACTCCGCCAACCAACTTCTCCTATGAATAATGAGAAGAGGTGGCTCATGCTCGTTTGCCTTTCAGATTATGAAACGCCCTTCTCCCAATCGTTTGCTGTCGACTCCACGCCCATTTAAACCTAGACTTGACACTTCTTTTTCCCCCGCTACCTATGACTACCTGGCTTCTCTATTAAATAAATGTCCTTTATGATCATTCTTGATCACGTTTCCATTAAAAAAATCTGACAACAGTGATGAGACATGCGTGCTTCAGAGGCCCCCGCAGCTTACCACATAGCCATGGTCGTTCATGTTGAGGACGATATTCTGGCCCATTACGGCCAATCCAATCAGGGCTATATCCGCTCTGTAAAACAAACACAAGTCGACATCAACAACACAGCGACAAATAACTTTTACTGTGCTTTACAATACATACCATCTACGTAATTCGCATTTGGGTAATAATAGTTCTGTACGGCAGACACCCGCGCACACACACCGCGTAAACAGATTTACGGGAATAATTAATGTTTATAGACCTGCCAATGTTTTCATTAGTTGCGCTAAAAATAAAGTGATCAGAGGAAGGATCTGTGCGCGCGATGAAGCTGCTCAGGTATTAAAGCCGGATTATCGCGGCTCTTGGCCTAAGCCACGCGTGGGGAGGACAGGTGAACTCGGGCCCCAGGTCAGACAAAGACAAAGATCCCCTATATAGCCTGAATAGACTGTAGGGACAAGTGCCGTTAGCGAGCACCTATGAAGGTCGACACGGCACACGAGGGGGTGGGTGACCAGCACCACGCCCGGCCGCCTTTGTCTCCCTAGTGGCAATGTTTACACACCGCACTAGGTACTCATTTGAGGCTGAGTCGACCTAGGGGAGGCCCAGGACCGGTTTCAGAAATTCGTCACTGGTGTTGGCCGTGAGCGGGATTCGAACTCGGGTCGCCAGATTCGTAGCCCAGTGCGCTAACCACTGGGCTACCGCTCCCCATTGGGCCCCAGGTCACACACAGGCCCACAATCACCTTCGCGTAGCCAAGGCGGCAGCGCTGCTCTCACCATCACGCAGTCACACCTCCACAACGCGGGCGTGCGAATGTGGGCCTCATTCGAGAGCCACACACTGCACCGCCTCCTGTCGCCGTGGCCAGTACGCCTCGACAACACATTGCTGCTGCTGCCATCTTACACAAGACTAGAATGTTCTACGAGACTTGTGTAAGACGTAATGTCCACAACCTCAAAACACGTGTCGCCGTGGCTCAACGTCGCATAGTATAACGATGTCCAGAAGCTGACCATCGCGCTTTGAAGAATCGCAAAGAAGACAGCGCTGACACGAAAACGTTGCAAACCATACGATCCGTAAGTCAGATGAACGATAGATGTTTAATTATTACAGCATAAAAATATACAGTGAGATGTACCGTCAAAGACTAACCTTAGATTCCAGTTAGAATAAAAATGTCTGCCTAGTTGTGATTGCAAATCTTGATGTGTTTGAAATGCTGCAAATGTTGCAAATGTTCCCTGTCAATGTTGAATACGCTACCTATAATCGTTTAGTTTTTCCCATCGTAATGCAAAACGGTTAATTGGTTTGCTGACTAAATTGCCCTCGGTGCCCGGAGATGGATTGCCGTCCCATCCTGGGAATAGCAATGCCTTGCGCCCCGTGTCTGCCGGGATAGGCTCCGGCTCACCGCAACCCTGTACAGTGTACAGGATTAAGCGGTTTCTGATAATCAATGAATATTTTCTAAATTTGTGCAATGCTGTGTGTAAATGTTTTTTTGTTTGGTTATTTTTATTTACTTATTTTAAATGAGTTTTGTCAATTAGCATGTTTGTTGCAGCGCTTTGTGACCCTCGGGTGAAAGGCGCTATATAAATGCTATTATTATTATTGTATCCGCAAGAATCTCGTAAAGACCTTGCAAGTTCAATGGGCATTTTTCTGCTGTGATAATAAGCATCTTATCTATAAGGTGTGTAGACATGTATATGGTGTGGCGCGGTGGGTAGCACCGCCGCCTCACAGTAAGAAGGACCCGGGTTCGAATCCCGGCTCGGGGGCCTTTTTGTTTGCGACCCTGTGTCTGCCGGGATAGGCTCCGGCTCGCCGCGAGCCTTTACAGGATTAAGCGGTTTCTGACGCTGGATGAATGGAAGGTATGTAGAGCTGTGTATAGGTGTGTCTAGAGATGTGTCTAGAGATGTGATCCTCACCCGGCCATGATCGCGTCTCCGCCTCGTCTCCTCCGCGCCGTCGCTTCCGCGCTCAGCACACCCGCCCCACCGCGCCCGCCTATTGGCCCACTTGGTGGTAGCGCCGCCAGCCAATCCCGCGCGAGCTGAGGGGGAGGGTGGCGCCAGGGTGGGTCGTTGGCTGTCACATTCATTCATTGTCAGAAACTCATCACTGGTTGTGGTCGTGACCGGGATTCGAACTCGGGTCGCCAAGTTTGTAGGCCAGCGCGATAACCACTGAGCCACCGCTCCCCCAAGCACACACGAGTGCGAATTATTGCACGAGTTAAGCCGTTGACAGCAAGGGTGTGCGCGGTTCCCCGTGAGACGCATAACGGTTCCATTCTAGTCTGTCGGGATGGCGGCGGCGGCACGTTCACGAGCTAGGTGTCATCCATTGTCGATGTGACATCTATCCAGGCCGAGAGACGAGGGCTTCAGGAGAGGGTTCAGCCTCGCCCAGGGGAGCGGCGTGAGTCATCGCAAACGCAGCACACGCACCGTGACTGTGCAGTCGTGGCGGTCGTTTGCGTAAGAAGCTGCGTCACCCACGGTCTCCCACCAATTGCGCAAGCACCCCCCCCTCCTCTCCGATTGTGAAGGGCCCTGTAAGTGAGATCAGCCTCCCACGTTAATGAGCATCCCT
>JAZEWU010000032.1:7003809-7023764 GCA_036362915.1 Geotria australis | reverse complement strand
TCTTAAGAATGATGACATCATATTGTACCTGATGTTGCTGTTAAATCTTCTGTAGGCGAAGGGCTGGGTTCATCTGTAGGTGATGTTGGAAATTCTGTGTCTGATAGTTCTGAGGAAACATCTCAAGTTAATTGTATATCTTATACATTCTGATAGTTGGTTAAGGTTCTTAAGAATAACATTATATTTATACCTGGTGATGGTGTTAAATCATCTGTAGGAGTAGGACTCGGTTCATCTGCAGGTAATGTTGGGAATTCTGTGTCTGTTGGTTCTGAGGAAACATTGAACATGGTTTTAATATATTAGTTGTTCTCACAGTTGTTTAAAGTTCTTAAGAGTAATGACATCGTAATTGTACCTGGTGATGGTGTTACATCATCTGTAGGCGAAGGACTGGGTTCATCTGTAGGTGATATCGGGAATTCTGTGTCTGTTGGTTCTGAGGAAACATCTCAAGTTAATTGTATATCTTATACATTCTGATAGTTGGTTAAGGTTCTTAAGAATAACATGATATTTATACCTGGTGATGGTGTTAAATCATCTGTAGGAGTAGGACTCGGTTCATCTGCAGGTAATGTTGGGAATTCTGTGTCTGTTGGTTCTGAGGACACATTGGACATGGTTTTTATATATTATTTGTTCTCAGTTATTTAAAGTTAATAAGAATAATGACAACATAATTGTACCTGGTGATGGTGTTAAATCATCTGTAGGAGTAGGACTTGGTTCATCTGTAGGTAATGTTGGGACGTCTGTGTCTGTTGGTTCTGAGGAAACATCTCAGGTTAGTATTATGTGTTATATATTCTGATAGTTTAAATGTTTAAAGAATAATTACATGATACATGCTGGGTATACCTGGTGATACTGTTAAATCTTCTGTAGGGGCAGAACCAGGTCCATCTGGAGGTGATGTTGGGAGGTCTGTTTCTGTTAGTCCTGAGGAAACATCAACCATTTTAGTATCACATCTACACGAGGGTAGCCCAAGAGACATATGGGATTACAGTATTCCGTTTTTTATCCTAGTATTTTTAAACCTTTGTTGTTGTGTTCCAGTCCATGTATGTGCCAACACCAGGGTCTGAGAGAAACGGAATTGTGATCCTCCATATGTTCTGTACATATGGCAGAATTAACAATAAAGTTGAATTGAATTTTCTCTCAATTATTCTCTCGCTACTGCTTTCTCTGTCGTTGGCTCTGATTCTCCTCCGTTGGGACACTACTCACCACCTGACACCGTTACCAGCTTACTCACTACTCACCTGACACCACTACCAGGCACCCCACCAGATACCCTCCAGTTTGCTTTAATACGCATAAACATGTAAGCATTCTAGTGGGCTGAATTGAGTAGTCCACATAAGCATGCTTGTTGTTTTGCACCAGTTACTCGGGTGAGAATGGTCGTGGTGAAAACACGTGAATCCTTGTACGTTTATAGGTTTATAGACCCTGGGCTCTCGATCATATAACATTCGTTCACGTAGTTATTCAAAGTTGCACGTATTTATCCATATACAGTATTGTACACACATATAGACAATGGAATCGTGATATATATTCTGATAGTTTAAAATAATTTTATTCACAGAATAATTATACCTGGTGATTCTGTGAAATCTTCTGTAGGAGTAGGACTCGCTTCATCTGCAGAAATTGTTGAGACGTCTGTGTCTGTTGGTTCTGAGGAAAGATCTCAAGTTAATTTGATACATCATACATTACGACTGTTGTTTAATGTTATTAAGAATAATTACATGATGAGTATACCTTGTGATGCTGTTAAATCTTCTGTAGGGGTAAAACCAGGTTCCTCTGTAGGTGATGTTGGGAAATCTGTGACTGTTGGTTCTGAGGAAACATCAAATGATATTATTGTCAGTCGCTGATGGTGTGTAACCATACTTCTATTTTAAAACGGGTACAAACAGCTGCCAATTCGTGACATAAAAAATCACAGCGACTTTCAAAAAGACCTATACCCAGTTCCATATATAGGAGCACTTAAACCATGAACTTCCCTCTTGATTTAAGGAAATTAAAACATAGCATTAATACGTGTAGCAGTCAGAAAATGTTTAATGCCACGAATGTGGCCACAGGCCAACTAATTTACCTAAGTACAACGGCACATTTTCAGTGATAATTAGATACTGAAGGTTTTAATTAAGCATACATTTAATCAACACAATTTTTTTCCAATCGCTTAGTTGTTTGTAATATCTGGACATCTCTTTAACCAGAAACGTTCTGCCTCCAATTAATCTATCTTTGAGATAACATTCCTGTACATGATGATACATCTTTTAGTCATGTGTTGTGAACTTGACTGTAATGCGCCCCCTGCCGAGTAAAGGATATTTTTTTTAGGATAATTCCTGTGGTAAATCCTTTCCTGCATCAGTTCTCTGAAGCACGGGCTCTCTGAGAGTTACGAACGGATTCTGTATCTTATGACACGACGCAAACAGTATGATTGAAAAAATATAGGGAACAAATCATTTAAAGAATAAAAATGTAATTGGTTTATTTGTAGCACAATATTGTGATAGGTGCTGTAAGCAGAAGGTAGAAGCGTTCACGTCGCGATCCCTGTCAGGTAATACTTGGCATTGCCTGCGAATTCTACCAAACACTTCGGGGCCAAGCTGAAAGACAACGATGTCCAGAAGCTGACCATCGTGCTTCGAAGAATCGCAAAGAAGAAGAAGCAGAAGATTAACATTTTTCTATTTCACCAGACAGGCTTTTACAAGAACTTAATTCATCCTTGAGATTCTATCACGTACATTTTATTTGTATAAAATAAAAATGAGCCGGGCATACTTGTTCAGTAATCAAAAGTGATAATGGTCACGGAACAAGTCAGTCAGCTGAGGCTTGTGTGCACACACGAATAACCTACATGTGTCAGCAGGCCAAATAGTGTTTTGCCCTTGCTCGTGTGGTGACATTGGGCCTGACATTCCTAGGTGTGATGGTTGCTCTTCAAAGCTGTTCCAACGTGGGAGGCGAAACGCCGTGAGGGAGCGAGGCAGAGCACTTGACACGGCTATCCTGAAAGAACAGCTTTGAAGAGCAACCATCATGACCATCATGAATCGAGCCATGAATACTTACATTCCTAGGTGTGTGCACACAACCACACGACATGTTGCTGGTGGCTAAGCACAATCACGGTTTTAAATATGACCGTGTATTGGATCCGAGTTTTGGTTTTGTAATGCAGACCTGGTGTTGTTGAAGTGATGTCATCATCATTTGTTGAATCAGAGAGATTTGTTTCTTCCGTCACTGCTTGTGTAAAATCTGTGTATGTGGGTTCAGAAAAATAAACATCATCTTGATCAGATCGCAATTAGTTGGTAATATTAATCGTGCTGAAGATATACGATTGCATTTCTTTTGACCAGATAATGTGATTACGCATTCACAATGCAGACCTGGTTTTGAAGTGATATCATCATCATCTGTTGAATCCTGGACATCTGTTTCTTCAGTTACTGCTTGTGTTAAATCTGTTTCTGTGGGTTCAGGAAAATATCACATGTTGATGGATAAAAGTGATTTGCTAATCTGAAGATACTGAAGATATGATCATTACACCGAGTGATGATAAATATCACAGTGTGTGATAGCAGTGCAATTCACAATGGTAGAGTGTTCGCTCGTGGATGGTAATGTTGAAAACATTAACCTGTACATTGATAACAATTTGAGATGCAGTGCAATACTCGGGCAGTTATAGGAGTGTGACCACGATGGAAATGATGGAATAAAGAGGCCAATAAGAGCAGAACGGGTTGCTTTTTGAAAGCTGCCCTAAACATTGTGATTAAACAAACCACGACAACAATTTTCAGAAAATATTAATGCTTGGAATCAGTGCATTTCACCTGCTATGACGTAAATCAGAAAAATGGGCATTGACCAAGAAAATGCAATGAAAGCCGAGAACTGTGCAAGACAACATGGAGAGGAAGATGTTTGGAATCTAGACTAATGGCAAAAGGTAGCGGAGAAGGGTCCAGGACCAGTTCAGATATCACTCACAACTAATATCAGCCATGTCCAGGATACGAACTTAGGTAGCTAGGTTCACAGCACAGTGCTACTAGCCACGGTTCCATCCCATCTCTATATGACCACACTTAAAACCCCGCATTCAAAGAGAAACGTTTTAAAATGTTGTGACCGTGCTCACCTGGATCTTCCGTGGATTCTACTGTGACATTAACGGCTGGCGTCTCGGTAGCGTCTGCAGAGAAGAGGGGCAGCAATCACAAACCCTTTCGGCAACAATTGGCTAACACTTAGGCTAGGCTATAAAGAAAGCTGTCTCTGGTGTAGATCTATCACTTTCAAGGACAATGCATATATTATCAAAGGATTCTGTAAGTATGTTTTTGCAACAAGCATGTTGGGCTTCTTGCAAACTGGACCCTTCGTAAAAAGGTGTCCATTTGAAGTTTTTAAGATCTTAACACTTGTCTCATTGCCAGAAAAGATAAAACCTTGTACTGTTTTTACATTATCTGTACACTGGCTCATAGACTTAACAGCCACCGTTTGCCACTAAGCGGCGGTGATGTCACTACAGCACTTGTGTGGGGCTAGATGCACCTTGAGGTCACGCAAAGAGTCAAGGGTTCTCTGGCAGGTCACAGAACAGACCCATATGCCACGGGTTGACCAATCGAGATGACTGGCAGATGCACCACCTGTGCTCTCTACTGTCAACAAAGCCTCCTCACACACACGCCACTTGCAGGCCCCACATCGGGTCCACAAGCCGCAGCAGTGCCTCGCAGACCTCGACATTGTCATTGAGCTCCTGAACATATTGCCATGAATGAGAATGGAATAGTGCCTACCTGTTTCCTCTAGCATGAATTCATCCGCAGATGTCGTGTATGTCTCCTCCGTTACAGATGGCGTGTTTGCGTCTGCTGTGATGGAGAAGAAAATTGTCGCGTTAATATAGCACAAGTTACTAAAAACTAAGTAGACAAGACGTCTGCAACACATATCCGTCCCTCAATTGAATACATATCAGTATGGTTTTTAGTGCATCCCTCCAGCCGTATAACCTTCTGGAAGTGAATCATTTCAGCAGGCTTGGTTTAATACAAGACTATTCTGGATCGATTTTGACATTCATAAGCAGGCAAGCTAGCTAGCTATCTGCGGATTTGTCATGTAATTTCACGAAGTGAATGCTGTAATGTCTGTTTACATATATTTTAATTTATTGCCTTGGGGCAGGAAACTATCCACGCTTCTTCCTTGCTTGCATTATACACGATGATTTTTGGTGATTCAAAACAAATGAATAAAATCAGAGACTTTCCGGGTAAGGGTCCTTCATATGCTATGACTAAATATTGCCCCAAGAGGCTAACACCGGGGTCTGAGAGAAACGGCATTTCGATCCTCTATATGTCCTGTAGATATGGCAGAATTGATAATAAAGTTGAAATGAATGAATATATATTTGTTTACCATTTATGGCAGTGCATTTACAAATATGTTGACTTTTTGTTATGCGTGTGCACCATTGCCAATTGTGTAAAACAAACAATAGCTTGTTTAACTTATAAGCGAGGCTGTGTTCGCCGTACGAGTCGAGCTGGATAATATACCTGAGTTGTAGACCATGGGCAGACCAGGCAGTGGCAGCAAAACCTTAGTGGTACCGATTTATTAGTGTGGCAAGTAAGAGTGAATTACTTGGTTGCCCCACTTATTTGACACGCTCATCTCACAATTCATTGCAATCGGCCACATGAGGGATATCAGAAGCATCTCGCGCGGTATCAACGAGCGAAGTTTTGGGTAACGGACAAAATAGCCGTTGCGATGCAATTATAAGATTAAACGAAATCTAAAACATTCAACACATGCGTCGTCCTGTGGCCATCATGATCCTCTTGTTGGAGAGGGATCGCATTTTATCATCTGCAACTGTCAGTAGAGTTACAAGAGATATTTTCTAAATACTGTGAATACAAAGCAGGCTATAAGTAAAGTATTATACCTTTTTTTTCTAGAACACAATAATACATATATAACATCTAAAAAAATTGATATTATATACACAGTCCTTAAATAAAAATCAGTGTCTTGTCAAAACATTTACAACTGCTTTGAATTATCCACGTGTAATTGCTCTTGACTGCTACTCACCGTTGCAAAGTGGAAAAACAAACAGCATCACAATTAAGAAGAGCCTTCTGTCGCTAGTAGCATGCTTGCTGAAGTTTAGTTTAGCCATTTTGTGGTTTCGATATTTGCGCGTAAGTGTTTTAAATATGTGATAAGTTAAAGTGCCCGATGGTTGTGAGGTAAACGCGGTTCCCCTACGCGCCCCAGTGTGTCCCAGTGCGTTTGCGGTAAGGGCAGGACGCGGGCGGTTATATCCTTCTGTCGCCGTCACACCCTTGCGGGACTGCCAAAGCCGTGCATTCTTTCTTCTGTCGTTGCAAAACACTCAAGCGTTCAGGTTACGCGATGAGATTAGCAAATAACAATACCTAACCGTGACGTTGGAACTCTCTTGAGAAACGCCATCCTCCGTTAGAGGGGCCTGCAAAAGTCAATGTGATGAACGACCAAGGCGATTATTTGACGTACGCGATATCAAGTCAATCTGTAATCGTCTCTCAAGACGCTCATTAACAAATGTAGGGTCATCAGGGTAGCAGGTGGGTGGTGTGGGGTTGTAGGGTCGCCAGCTTTTCCACTATGGACCAAACCCGGACTTACTTCTCATTCAGCCTAACTCTGCGCTCTTATGGAATAACGTGCAACGACGCGATGCCGTTACGATACAGGGTTGTCCAGGTGTCTTGTGACCCCCAATTAATTGACCCATAACATTATTTCCTTTGCTCATTCATTTCTGCTTTAAATAACCCGTACTTATTTATCTCATATTAATAAATGTCATATGTCAGTTTCATTTTGCTTACATTACATTACACACCCACTGGCATTCACAAACATAACGTTTTGGAGCAGGGGTTCTGTACCTTTTGCACCTCAAGGCCCACTTGGCCCACTTGGGTCCGGTCTCCACGGACCGCTAGGTGGCACTCGCAGCCCACCCCCTGTTGAGAATGGTGGTTTTAGAGAATTAAATGGGGGTCACACGACATCTGGACTACCCTGTACAAGATTGTCGTACATATTAGATCCTACTACCCGAACACTGATGCGTATTGACGAACTAGGTATCCGGCTCAAACCCGGAGCGGTGGGGACGCGGGGGCGCAACCAGCCCAGCGGCACGGCCCAGGACGGCACAACCCAGGCACAATAACAACGAGAAGAAGGCGCCCCATGGCTACCTCACTGCATGGGGTCTATTCCCCACACACTCGCTGTGCGCTCAGATCGAATCGTCCATCCATTTTCAGAAACCACTTAATCCTGTACCGGGTCGCGGTGAGCCGGAGCCTATCCCGGCAGACACAGGGCGCAAGGCAGGGCTATACCCATAATAGGACGCCAGATCGAATAATTCCCGCGTTATGTTTTTGAGACAGCTGCAAGATCTGATTGACTCCGTCCTTGCGAATGTTCACAATTGTCAAATCGCGTGTTTGTTGTGTCGCAGGAATCCCGCGAATTCGATTCGATTCTTCGAAGCATGATGGTTATAGGACAGTTTCCCATTGCAACAAGTTCTTTAGTTGCAGACAGCCCTTCAACATTTAGAGATATAATAGTCAGTGCTGGCCTTAAAGGCGGGCATTGGCCTCTCTTTCTTGCTCCAGACTGAGGAGCTTCTGGCATCCGTTGAGCTTCTGGACATCGTTGTCTTTCAGCTCCTCGGCTTCGAAGTGTTTGGTAGAATTTGTAGGTAACACCAAGTATTACTTGACAGGGATCGCGACGTGAACGCTTCTACCTTGATCCCCAGGAATCCCGCAAAGAGCTTGCAAGCTCACTGGGTCATTTATGCTGTAATGATAACCAGCTATCACGACTCCTCCATATGTTATATGCTTGCACATTAAACGTTTGCTTCGGTACCCAAACGTAATTATATTAATTCATTGTCAGAAACCGATGAATCCTGTACAGGGTTGCGGTGAGCCGGAGCCTATCCAGGCAGACACAGGGCGTAAGGCAGGGTCATCCCCGAGATGGAACGCCAGTCCATCAACTGGCACGTAGTTACACTGAAAACAATTGCGTTACCAAAAGCTGAAAGACAACGATGTCCAGAAGCTGCCCATCGTGCTTTGAAGAATCGCAAAGAAGAAGAAGACCAAATGAGTCACCTGCGTGTATGTGGCGGTGGTCTACACAATACGTATTTGCCATGTAGTAACAACTGCCTAGCCTTCCCCGATTGTGTAAGTGTGCGTCATGGGCGGGGAAGGCATTGATCCTTGAGAAGGGGCGCGTCAACAGCACGCAAAACAGATGTCCAGAAGTCAGGGGACATCGTTGTCTTTCAGCAACACCGGTTACAGATGTGGAAACAGATCGCTCTTGCTGCCCGAACATTGCGCCGGTCAAAGGCGCCATTACCGGAGCCGTGTCGGTAATTGTGGTTGTTTGACCATAACCTCACCATGCCACAGCGACAACACTCAACCCATGTTCCCCCCCCCCCCCACACAGCAAATATCCATCCATCAATTGTCAGGAATCGCTTAATCCTAGTGTACAACAGGGTTGCGGTGAGCCGGAGCATCTCTCGGCAGACACAGGACGCAAGGCAGGGCCATACCAAGAATGAGACGCCAGTCCATCACAGGGCACCGGGGGCAATTTAGTCCGCATGCCAATTAACCTATGCAGTCTTTGGACGGTGGGAGGAAACCGGAGTACCCGGAGAAAACCCACGCGGCCACAGAGAGAACATGCAAACTCCAGACAGAAAGGCCGCCGAGCCGGGATTCGAGCCCGGGACCTTCTTGCTGTGAGGCGGCCAGGGCTACTCACCGCGCCACTGTGCCGCCGCACAACAAATATGGATTTAAAAGTGTGGACACAATTCAATGCCAGTGTCCCGTGAGCTAAGCGATAAACAGTGGACGGCATTGCTATAAATATGCGAAGGTACAGCCCAGTACATGTTTGCGTACACCACTGCCGGGCCTCCATTACAGCGAACTCGAGAGTAAACCTCATCTCTTCCACGTTTACCACACTTGTTGGAAGAGGTGGACGTACCCACGTTTTACTAGAAGCGTTCACGCGGCGATCCCTGTCAGGTACTACGTTGGTATTGCCTGCGAATTCTACCAAACACTTCGAGGCCGAGCTGAAAGACAACGATGTCCAGAGGCTGACCATCGTGCTTCGAAGAATCGCAAAGAAGAAGAAGAAGACCCCACCACAAGCGACCCGCAGATGGCTTGATTGCGGCGGTACCTATTTATCGTGCTGGGCGGACGGAGGCGGCGGGGGACTTTCAGAAACTTTCCCCGTGATACGACCCTCCGAGCCCTGAGATCTTCTTCTTTGCCGGAGATCAATCGACCCAGCGTCCTCTGGATTGCTAGTCCGGGGTGTGACTATTCCTGTTGTGCTCGCTATGCACTGTGCTGTTAGCGCCACCTGCAGCCGACATAAAGTGATTGCCAAAACACCGAACAGCTTGCGTAATTATTAGTTTTCGCCGGGCACTCCGGTTTCCTCGCACAGTCCAAAGACATGCTGCTGCATAGATAAATTAGCCTGCGGACTTAATTGCCCCCGGTGCCCTGTGATGAACTGGCGGCCCATCCTGGGTATAGCTCTGCCAATGGATGGATGGATGGGATTATTATTGTTTGGCAGACGCCCATGGCCACTCCGACTTACGTCATCGCACACATACAAATTAACAATAAATAAATAAATACAAAATAAATCCTACCGGTTTCCCAACATTGCAAAGGGTCAAAGTCCGGTAACATCCGACTGCACGGAGGCATTTGAAACAATCACAGCTGACATGCTGGCAGGCTCTCACATTTAATTACGATGCGTGGCGACAATGCATTGGCAGACACGTGGGGGTGTGTAGGGTTGATCGACGGGAACATTTTCTCACCACAAAGGGGTGGTTCTATTCATCTATCCGTCCATTGTCAGAAACCGTTTAATCTTGCACAGGGTTGCGGTGAACCGGAGCCTAACCCGGTAGACAGAGGACGCAAGGCAGGGATATATCCAGGATGGGAGGCTAGTCCGTCAAGGGGCACCGGGGGCAATTTAGTCCGCAGGCTAATTAACCTATGCAGAAGCATGTCTTCGGACTATGGGAGGAAACCGGAGTGCCCGGCGAAAACCCACGCAGACTCGGGAAGAAAATGCAAACTCCACACAGAAATGCACCCGAGCCGGGAACGTCTTGCTGTGAGGCGGCAGCACTACTCAGCGCGGGTGGTTCTATAGATTGAGCTCAAACAGGTCCCTGAAATTCTCTCCTGGGTGATACTTTGGATACCCCGTACAATGAGAATGTGTGCACTGAGACAACATTGAGCGTGTGGATATACATGGGTGTGCTTGTTCACGCTGTGCTTAATTGTCCAAGCATCAGTAACTGTCTCTAATGTGCCATCAACACAAGTAGTGTCAATAACAATAACCATACAGCTTTATTTTGTATTTATATTATTTGTGACTTATGTTTCATTCAATACACATTATTTTACATAATATATTTTATTAAAATATATTGAAGGTACATGTAATTTGCTGTGTGTAAACATTGTAAAACGAAACAAACTTTTCAACTTGGACAATGATGTGCAAATAGTATTGTTCCTATTTGGTGATTTTCACGTGAACATCTGAGTTCTTCTCTTCAGTCATTGCATGTATTACTTATAATTTAATGTTGCAAACAATGGCCTGTCAAAACATGCCTTTAACAACATTCCAAAGCGTACAGATACTTATGAGAATTTTTTTATAATTATAACTAATCTAAAGGCGAACATCAGCGTTGTGGCAGTGTGGTAAATGAGAACAGTGCAAAATCACAACTCTAAATACCCTCCATCAACAACCCCAAAAAAGCAACTCGCCGACCCAGGACACGCTGGAGGGATTATATCCTTCGGCTGGCCTGGGAACGCCTGGGAATCCCCCAGGAAGAGCTGGAATCTGTTGCTGAGGAAAGGGATGTCTGGTCCACTCTCCTTGGACTGCTGCCGCCGCGACCCTCACCAGGACAAGCGTTTATAAAATGGATGGATGGACTTTCATCTATAACAATGGCCAACGCTGACAAATAATGTCCCAGGCCCATTTAACATTCAGGTTGTCTGCAGAAGCAGCACTTTACATGTTCCCTTCAGCAATATCACATTATTTAACATATAGGTAACACGAATTTAACCCACCAAAGCCAGGGAAACTGACATTTACTCATCCATGCACTTAAATCTAGAAATATTTGTATTTAAAATATATTAATATATAGGCAGCATGACAGTTAGTAGCGCTGCCGCAAGAAGGTCCTGGGTTCAATTCCTGGCTTGGATGCCTTTCTCTGTTGTGTTTGGATGTTCTCTCCGTGTCTGTGTGGGTTTCAGTTCACAGTCCAAACACATGCTGCCTAAGTTAATTGGCCATATAAATTGCCCTCGGTGCCCTGCGATGTGGACTGCTGTCCCATCATGGGGTATAGTCCTGCCATAACCCCTTTGTCATCCGGGATAGACTCCGGCTTAACGCAACCCTATTCAGGATTAAGTGAGTACTGATAAGGAATTAATATATTGGTTTATAATCTTAATTGTAGAGAAATATAATATAACAATCAAAGAAAATAGAACTTATAGTGAGGAATTGTTTACATTCAATGGAATCAATTTGTCACCAATTTCTATAGTTTTGAAGAGTGTGTTTTTCTATTTACATGTTTTGTAGAACTGTATTAAGTGTCTGTGGAGCGATGGGAATGTGATAGAGGTGTTGGAGCTCTGCAGGCCCCTCAGGGACCTCGCTCTGCGTCGTCACATGAAGGATTCTGTCGCAGTCTTCAATTGGCTTCAGTGTCATTGACATCCGCCGTCACCACGGGCAAACGTCTCCTCATTCACTGCTCATTGAAACCTCGTCCATTGCCTTCGGGTTCACAATGGTTGGGCGCTTGGTGGAAATCTGGTCACGATAAAGCAATCATGCACATCAATTTCCGTTATGTTAGCTTCTTTCGTGAACAAAGCGTAGTTTTGCAGATGGAAACTGGAAACTGCTCCATATACAAACTAGATAGTGCACTGCACAGCTAAAACAATACAGTACAATAAAAAGAGCATAGAATGTAACTGATATTGTCCAAATATTCCCAAATGCTGGATGACTCCATTGGGATTACACACAGCAACACTGCGAAAACCTAGCAGGAGGACCCTACATAAAATAAATTCTTGATACTCAGTGAGGATTTCCTGGGTAAACAAACATAATAACAACAGCCAAAAACTGAAGACTGCAATACACAACTGCTCCTCGTTATATAAGTCATTTCTTTAATTGGACTATTAAACAAATCTTATGCTACTTTCAGATGCCATTGCATTGCGAGGACATCATAAAATAATACCAACACAAATCGTGGCTAAGATGTTTACACTATATTGGTTGACAGAGTGAACCCAAGGGTTGACTAAGGTATAAGTGAAAACCCAGAGGCTTATCTATCACTGCACACAAATATTGCTCATGGGATGTCTGCACATTGATGATAAATCCAATGTAATTACAATGATGTCGGCTTTCACAACTCATCAGGCTTTTCAGAAGCGCAATCAGGCTTTTCAGAAGCCTGATGATGCCTGAGAAGCCTGATGCCTTCAAATTGGGAGGCGAAAGATTGGAAAAGCGAGAACAGAAACACTCAACACGGCTATCCCGAAAGAACAACTACGGAAATCAATGATCAATGTAGTTACAATCCATCCATTGTCAGAAACCGCTTAATCCTGTACAGGGTCGTGGTGAGCCGGAGCCTATCCCGGCAGACACGGGGCGCAAGGCAGGGCTATACCCATGATGGGACGCCAGTCCATCATAGATGTAGTTACAATTTAATTTGGAATTATAGAGCATCTAAATGCGACTGCATCTGGAGATATTGTATAGTAACGGTGGGTATATTTATTTCAAGAGAGAAAGAGGCAGTTGTAAGGTTTTGAACCTGGACTTAAGCAAGGGCAGGGAGTCTAACAGCAAGGACGTAATGGGAAACTGTAATTTAACATCGCGCTTCGAAGAATCGCAAAGAAGAAGCAAGGACGTCTTGTGTAAGAGAGATCCAGACTATGGGGCAGAAGAGGAGACCTCCTACTGAGCACAGATTGATTGGGGAATTTAGACCCTGCATTTGTACAATCACATCCACATAGAACAAGTAATCATCCTGCAGACACTTTTGTCCGTGCGCATGTGCCTTACCTTGGACCTTATGTCAAGGTTCTCAAGTCTTGTTTTCACACCTTTGAGCGTAATCCCTGGTACACTTCCTTGCAGAGTAGATTCACTCATAGATGACAGCCCTAGAAAAGAATAGTTTCAAATTAAGCTGAGGAAGTACTTTTAAATGACTAATTCAGAAAATTATAATTCTGCCATGTAATTGCAACACAGTGAGTAGAACATTCTGAAACACAATTGCTGCACATGGTGTGATGTGGAGTAATACGCACAGGGTACGTAGCTCCCCCTTGATGAAGACCTTATGATGTTGTGTCTGGAATTAAGATAAACAGCACACTAGTTACATCAGTTGAATTTTCTACTGCACCCACTTTTCAAGTCAATGCAATTATTGAATACGTATTTCAGGAACGAATGCGCACTTGAGATGTATGGTGCATAGTCAGTGGAAAATATGAGCCTGCGTTCGTACTTGTCATCAAAGAATGATTCATTGTTCTTCCTGCAGAGACAGAAGGCCAGAAGTCCCAGCAGGAGCAGCAGCAACCCTCCCAACACTCCGAACAGCACGCCAAAGAACACTCCACGGCTCACTCCGCTCACGTCATTTTCACAAAACTGCCCGTTGAAGTTTGCAGGGCATCTGTCGGAGGAACACAACAATAAATCAGCCGTGTGGTTTAACGCCAATGTGAGTGAGGCCTGCACACATCTCACTTGGTCTAACGGTGGTGATTGAAAACACCTGCAATGCATGAAAGCTATGATGTAAGGTTCAAATCCAGATTCAAGCTGCCAAACAGCAGGGTGGACAGCATTGTGCCACAGTTGTAACACGCGTGGTTCACAGCAAGTAAGCCTTGGGTTCGATTCCTGACCCCAGTGCCTGTCTGTGTGGAGTGTGTATGTCTTCTGCCTGTTCTGCATCGGTAGTCTTCAGTTCTCCAGTTTCCTGCCATAGCTACAAAAGCATACAATTATAACTTGGTACTGACAAACTATCCCAATGCTGAAGACGTACATGCAACATTCTAAATTGGGGTTACACAAAGCAACATCACCTCATACCATACAAACTTGGTCGGCCCCTCCTGAAAAAGTGTTTGGACACTCAGGCTTTCCTACGGAAACAAACGTAATAAATACAATGAATAGAACTCACGAGCACTGGGCTCCGGCTGCCAGGTGCTGGCAGGTGCCGCCGTTCTTGCAGTAGTTGGCGTCGCTGCACGGGGACATGCAGATGACCCCCTGTACGCTGTCCAAGACCACGGTGTAGCCCCTGAAGACCGTGTCGCAGCTGTAGAAGTTCACGAGGGTGTCTCGGGGAACTGTGGCAGCGGAAAGGTGGGAGGGACAGGTCGAAACCGGCCGACGTGTTGGCACCACTGATGACGAGTAGCGCTTTACAGAGAACATTCATTCATTGTCAGAAAGCACTTAAATATGTACAGGGTCGCGGTGAGCCGGAGCCTATCCTGGCAGCCACAAGGCAGGGCTATACCCAGGATAGGACGCCAGTCCATCGCAGGGCAATGGAGGCAATTTAGTCAGCGGGGCAATTAACCTATGTAGCAGCATGTCTTTGGACTGTGGGAGGAAACCGGAGTGTCCCGCGAAAACCCACGTGATTGTAAATGTTTTAAAAAGTTAACTTGGCAAACCTAGTAACAAAGCATTTTGGGTTGTGGTGGGTATTAAAGGAGCTTCATTAATGCAGGTTTCTATCTCTCTCTCAACGTACACTTCTCAAGTGCTGTCATCCAATGCTACTCACCCACGTAGTCTTGTACAAGTGTATCAAGGTAGATGGTGTTAAGTCCTCGAATCTGCTTGTCGAAACTGATGTTGATGTTATGCACAAGCGTGCCGTTGTAGATCATAATGACATCTTTGGTGGGGGTGTAATTGTAGTTGGCTGTCATCTCTGTAAACATCGTCGTGTTGCCCCTGTCACTGCAAATGTGAACAATACACACAATCACTTAATATGCAATGTATGATACATATATTAATGTAGCAATATGGTAGAACGCTTTCGGCTGTTAAAAGCTTTAAGTATTTTATTGTAGAAATTCGATTCGATTCTTCGAAGCGTGATGGTTATATGACAGTTTCCCATTGCAAGAAGTTCTTCTTTAGTTGCAGACAGCCCTTCAACATTTAGAGATATAATAGTCAGTGCTGGCCTTAAAGGCGGGCATTGGCCTCTCTTCTTGCTTCAGACTCAGGGGCTTCTGGCATCACATGATTTATGCACCTCTAGCATATGGGTGTCTCAAGAAAGGTCAAAGTGATTTCTTGCTCAAATTAGCATTTGTGGCTTCTTGCAAACTGGACCCTTTGCAAAAAGGTGTCCATTTGATGTTTCTAAGATCTTAACACTTGTCTCATTGCCAGAAAAGGTAAAAACTTGCAATTTTTTTTACATTACTGTTCTCCAGTTTACAGACCTGATCCAGTGGTGGAAATTCCACCTTTCTTTGACAGGGGCCAATCTATCCATAGGACATTTAACTGTTTACTTCCACACAAAATGGTAGGTATTTTATCCACCCCAGAGTGATAATGCATTGAGTTAACCTCTAACCAGGACTTGAACTCGCAACCTTCTGCTGTACCAGCGAGCCACCTAGTTGGGTGAGGATAACACTGCACTGGATAATAACATTTATTACCGTGGGTCCTACAAAAATAACACAATGGCCATTTGATCAGCTAATAGTAACTTCAACACGCAGTGGGATCAAGTCCAAGTAAATACGCGAGATCTACTGGCAAGTGCAGCCTGTCTTGAATCTGAGATCACGAGATTGGGGAGTGTAAAGTGAGGTCCCACCGTCCAGCGTGAGGTCACGAGTGGTCATCCCATTGCGACACTGCTTCCTACCTCGGCAGTGCGAAATTCACACCAACATATGAGGACTAGCAACAAAGATGGGTACTGCTTCATGCTAATGTCTGCATAAGTATGCTGACACATTAAGTAGTGCAACTATTCACTTACATAAATCTGTTCAAGTTCACTTTGGAGAACAAAGAAACGCCTGACAGTCTTTGTTCGACCTGTTGAGAGAGGCAATATTCGTCGCGTTAAATAAGTATTTTATGCAACCATATATATATCATCAATACAAGCAAGCAGTTTACCTAATGATGGCTTGTATGACCAAATGTGAACCGTTATGGTAAGGGTTATAATTCATACTCTGGAAAAATACCACCTTATGGAGGCAACAGTGTTATTCTGTGGAGAGGCTGACCCAGCCATCGGAAAGTGTAATTTTTAACCCTCGTCTTAGTTCCATAAATGGAAGTGAATGGAGCCCGATTGCTCATTTGCGCAAAGAGATGCTCTGCATTATGCTAAATACATAGCAAAGTGTAAATATCTATAGAAAGTTTGTATGAATATTAAATACAAAAATGCCTATTTTAGATCGTAATAAATCAGTCTTTGGGCAATGTGGCACAATTCCAGCCGCAAACCCTCAAGCAGATTTCGACTTTTCAAGCCGCGCTGACAATTGTGATAACTGTTTGTGAAAAACTCCGCGTTCCCACTGCAGAGGGAATTTATCCATTGAAAAAAAACGATCATAAATTAGGAGCCCTATTGCCAGTAAAGAAACGGGAAGCAAGTCGCAGAATTGTACGGGTTGCAGTAGAGGTCACAAGAACCCCAACGAATAAATGCTCCACGTAGGACCATCCTCGCACGGCGAAACACTTACTTTGTTGGTGTAATTAAATTTCCGTGTCGCGTATTCCACACTGGTGCTGTCCTTTAAAGCGCTGCTGTACTGCTCGCCCACGAAGGTGAGGTTCATCCGGTAGATTGCATTCAATTCTGCGCACGGAAGAGTACAGCCACTCATGCACGGTTCCACGACTCATCTAAAGCACCGGTGCCAACATTTAGCAGACACTGCACCCTATATATTATGATGTTATCGGCCAATTAATTCAAGAATGAGTGTTTTTTTAAGTTGTGGGAGAAAACCGGAAAACCCGGAGGAAATCCACGCAGAACAGGACAGCACACAAACTCCACACAGAAATGCGCCCGAGGCAGGACTATAACCGCCTCGGGCAAGACCATTGTTTCTGTGAGGCACAGATGTTACCACTGCACCACCCTGCCGCCCATGTGGAACGTGAACTCACCTGGGTTGACCAGCTTGGCCTGAACGATCTCCTTGCCGAGCTGGCAGCTGTCTCCCTTGTAGCTCACTCCGCAAGAGCACTGCAGGCTGCACGCGGCCTTGTTAACGCTGCACGAGCCGTTGTTCTCGCAGTAGTCCTTAGGGCAGCTCAGGCCGGGGCAGAACAAACTGCAGGTGCCATCTGATAAAATGACATTCATTCATTCATTCATTTTCAGAAACCGCTTAATCCTATACAGGGTCGCGGTGAGCCGGAGCCTATCCCGGCAGACACAGGGCGCAAGGCAGGGGAACACCAAGGATGGGACGCCAGTCCATCGCAGGGCGCCTGGGGAAATTTAGTCAGTACGCCAATTAACCTGGCAGCATGTCTTTGGACGGTGGGAGGAAACCGGAGTGCCCGGCGAAAACCCACGCGGACACGGGGAGAACATGCAAACTCCACACAGAAAGGCACCCCGAGCCGAGATTCGAACCCGGGACCTTCTTGCTGTGAGGTGGAAGCGCTACCCACTACGCCACCGTGCCGCCCTGATAAAATGACAGTTGATGTAAATATGAGGATCGCATCATCCATCCATTCAGGGAAGTGACGGCTATCTTAGGGGACGCTGGCAGATTTTTGCCGCTCTTAAGATTGCCAGTTTCACGACCTTTCAGTATGTTCGAAGTAGCCTTAATCATTTATTTTCTGTTCCTTTGGTTTTTATTGTTTCTTTTCTTTCGTTGTTGACAAGCCGTCTTCGTCGCGGCCCTTGTGCAGCGCTTTGTGACCCTCGGGTGAAAGGCGCTATACAAATTGATATTATTATTATTATCCATCAGTCATTTGTCAAACACCGCTTAATCCTGTACAGGGTCGCGGTGAGCCGCAGCCTATTCCGGCAGACACAGGGCACAAGGCAGGGCTATAACCAGGATGGCAAATTAGTCTGCACGCCAATAAACCCTAACTCTAACCCGTCCCAAATTTTGGAAAGTGTAGATGATGTCGCCGGTATAGCCGACTCATGTGACGTCACGGGACCTTTAAAGGCAGATGGCGCGTATGTAAGGGCTAATAGACCCAGTCTCACATTTAGTATTCAAGGTATTCTCGTAACTTATGGCTAGCACGAAGGTGCTGTTTCACAGAGATGCACCATGGATTCAGTGGAAGACACTCAACCGCCTGAGAACTAGAACGGGACGATCAAAAGATGCTTTGGTCAGATGGGGCTACAAGACCGGCCCAACCACCTGTGAATGTGGACAAGCAGACCATACTATGGAACACTGCCTTGTCTGTGCTCTACTACCCAACCTCTGCAGCTCAAAAGACCTTGCGGAGTTCAATGAAAATGCAAGGGGCTGTGTAAGAAAATGGGAAACTGTAATTTAACCATCGCGCTTCGAAGAATCGCAAAGAAGAAGACAGAGATCGTCTGCAGATGTTTCTTGCTCTGAGATTACGAACATTTTGATTTACCGCCAATCTCCCTGGGAACCTTTGCAGGTTTTTAATTTACAGCGCTTCGTAAAGCCACCTGGGTGTGGGCTCTCACCATGCCGTGATGGTCACAAGGGCTGCTTGCGCATACATGGCCACGCTGTGTGCGTAAACACACGTGTGTATGCCTCATTTTTGAGCATATCACCTGAGGTATACACCTTTCCATGATTATGAGCACCTTTTTGCCAGTGTACAGATAATGTGAAAAATATACAAGGTTTTACCTTTTCTGACATTATCTTTCCATGAATACTGATTAAACTAACCCTAACTGGCCTGTGGGTGAGAGTGGAGCTGGCTGGAGGCCGGCGTGCTGCGTTTTACCGTGGAGCTCACGCTGGCCTCACCTGACACTGATGACTTGCAGCCGCACTCGAAACTGCCGATCGTGTTCACGCAGGACTGGCTGATGCTGGGGCAGATGTTCGGCTGCTCCACACACTCGTCGATGTCCACGCAGGTGGTGGTGCCTCGGAATCCGGCGAAGCAGCTGCAGTTGAAGGAGCCCGGGCTGTTGGTGCAGTTCCCGTAACCGCCGCAAGTGGACGTGACGTTGCACTCGTCAATGTCTGGCGGAATAAACGGAGAAAAGACCCGAGGTCGCGTTCCGCTGCTCCTGCACGTGTGGTGTGGCGCCACGGACCACGGGGCCTCCCGGATACCCCGCAGCCGTTCAACCCCAAGACTGGTCCCACACACGTTCAACCCCAAGACTGGTCCCACACACCCCCACATACGTTCAACCCCAAGACTGGTCCCACACACCCCCACACACCCCCACGTACGCACATCCCGTGAAACCGCGATTTTGAATCAGCGTCGCAACCTATTGCCTGCTTCTTTCAAGGTTTTCGTCCGGGCCGATTACCATGGGTTTCCTGGTCGGGGGG
>JAZEWU010000032.1:6946904-6963989 GCA_036362915.1 Geotria australis | reverse complement strand
CCCCCCCCCCTCCCGGTGCAGCTCTGGAGACGGGAGCGGTTTATGTCACAGAGCTGCCCGCCGAGTCCGTCTCTAGGTCAGGGCAACACAATCGAAGGATAATAGATGGCACAACGATAAAGGAATGTGTGTTTTCATCGGAGAACAGTTGGACTTTCTCACACCTTCGTGAGAAGAGACACAGATTAGGGTTGTTAAACGCTTAGCGGTAATTGCTAACCGAGTTCACAATCGATTACCGGTTCCGAGCGTCAGGGGCCGCCTGTGGTGAACCCAACAATTCTGCTGGCTGCACGGACACAATTGGTGGGGGTCGACAACCCGAAACCGCCTTTACCGGTTTGTTTGCAATTACCGGCATTACCAAAACATCTGATTTACATCCCGAGTGACAAAATCCGCGGTGCTGGTGCGGATTTGTCTCGGCCGCTTAGAGTGTGCTTGTGGGAGTAAAGTGGTTGCAAATACTTAACTGTGAAAACATCTTCATCCCATGCCTCCCAGTCATTCCCCTACCCCCTCTCGTCACTCCTCACTCGCCGCGTCACAACTATCGGGAATGTAGATGCGTCCGTCCCGCACAGTGGCGCGCAATAATTACCCATTTCAAGTTGTCTGCGGGCAGTTGCGAGCCCCGACAATGATTGTTGTGGGCGGAGAGGGCGGTGGCTGTCCAGTGCCGACAATGGGTTTACACTGTTATCCGAAAGGCCATCTGACCGGTCGGATGCTAAAACGTATACTTTTGTTCATGTGAAAAGACAAATACAGCATGGAAAGGTGCGGAATTGTCCGCTTATTTACTTTGTCACTAAACATTCCTACAACAAAGCTGATTATTGTGATCTATCTACTGCTAGGTGCCATCTGTTAAAAATAGCAACACAGCTCAATTGCTCCTTCCAGCTTCAATACGGACTGAATGATTGCTCACGGTCTATCTAGGCCTTGCACACGAGCTGATTTCATCACTGCGTCTCCACTGTGCACGGCCTCGCACTCGCATTCCTTTGGTTGCCACTCCTCGGTTAGTCTCGACCATTAGTCCTACTATAGGGGACACGTTCTGCCCAAGCGCAATTACTTTTTGAAACGGTTTGAATGAGGTTCTGTAATCCTGCCATTCTCAACCGGTGGGCCGCGAGAACCACCTAACGGTCCGTGGAGACCAGACCCAAGTGGGCCAAGCGGCCTTTGAGGTGCAAAACGTTGAGAATCCCTGCTCTCATCCATGCGTTCTGTTTCCGTAATCCCACCGCTGCATTCGTTTCATGCGTCTTTGTTCACTTGTCTATTTTTGTTTCATTTTCTGTGTCAGTGGCTGTGAGCCGCGTCAGATAGCAGATCGCGCTGATGAGAACCGCTACTGTGTTCACGCGTTGGTTTTCGTCTCGGTGCCGTATCAAGTTACGTTTTCCAAAGCGCTCCGACCTGTTCTCGACCGGCACGGGGGACGACGCCGCCCCTTCACCCCCCACGGGAGGAGGCGTCTTGTCTCACCTTGGGGGCAGATACTAATCAGCTCACCATGCTTCCCGCCGGTTGCGATGACTCGTGACCTATGGAGAGCTATAAGTGTCGGTGTGCTGAAAGGCTCCCCGTCGTAAATAATACCCGCCATTCTCAACCGGTCGGTGGCGTCTCATCAGCGGGCCGCGAGCGCCACCAAGTGGTCCGTGGAGACCAGACCCAAGTGGGCCTTTAGCTGCAAACGGCTGAGAACCCCTGGCTCCTACCATGGTGCCGATGCCAGCGTGAACCACCTTGTAGGCTGGCAGCGAACAGACCATTCCACACAAGACCATTCTCTCTGCTTATTTATTTCATTCCGTTTGCTGTACCGATTACATCATGTTGATCACGAAAGTGTTTTAGTTTTGCCAAGTGGCCATTTCAATGTGTACACAAATACCTGCATTGGTTATGGGGAGAGACATATCGGGAGGTTGTGTAGTGTCTTCACAAAACTCAATACGTGTCAATAACACCGCCTTCAAAGGAAAACACATAAAAGGCAACATTTTTGGCACGAACTGATCTACGTCCTATGCTGAAGGTACACCACCCAAATGTCGCATATTATGTTTCCTTTTTTTGGCCAAAGTGTTATCGCCGAATGTTTTGAGTGCTGTTGTCTGTGCTTGTGCACCACTGCAGCAGCATCACGAACATGTGTATTATTTTAATCCAAGGTTTTCGTGGCCGAACAGCAGTGAGCGATCGCTCTAAATGACCTATCGCAGCAGTGTGACCGACAAGTCACCTGCACATCCCCAGAACGGTGCGGCAGGCCACAATAACAAGAAAATGGGAAACTGTAGCTTGTGGGGGGCAAGCTGTCGCGAGGGACAGATGGAGGTCGCTCGACACGGCTATCCCGAAAGAACAGCTCTGAAGAGCGACCATCATGAATCGTGAAAACCTACATCTGTACAACATACAGGAGAGTACTTGTCTACTTAAGCGCTCGACCGCGGAAATATGTAAACCCAATTGTGTCTCATTCTGTTTAATTTTGCAACACATCTCATTAATTTCTTACTTGAGGTTATTGTGGAGTGGATAATTTTTTTGTAAGGTTTGATTTACTTTAAATCATTATTGATTACATTTTTGACTGTCTGATAGATGTTCTCTACTGATTAAAATTAATAGCATTCTTCCTTTTTGTAATAAATTACGATTTGACCAAAGACATACAGTAGCAGAGAATTGCTCTTAAGATCCGCTCTTTCGGGATAGCAATGTCCAGCGTTCCTCCTCTCTGTAACGTTTTTAGTTCTTCAGTGGATTGTTTTTATACACAGCAACTGTACCAATGACCACATATACAGTCTGAGGTGAAAACATCTAAACCAGGGGTGTCCAAACTTTTTTTCCTGAGGGCCACATACAGAAAAATATACGAAGGACTGGGCCACTCACTAGACAGTTAAGCGCAAATATTATGTGTGGGCCGTAGACCATTATATTTTTAGACTTTGATACGTGCCAATTAAAAATGAATGGCAGGCCGCAGTTGGCCCGCGGGCCGTAGTTTGGACACCCCTGATCTAAACGTTATGAGAAGAGCACTTCCTGCACATGTTTAAAAAAAAAACAATAACTCGTCTTATAAATATACATTTTATATTCGACTTTTCACTATAAATTCCGTACGGCTGAGTATAAAGACGCGCATTACTGAGAGCCTTTGATGGACTGGCGTCCCATCCAGGGTTTGTCCCTGCCTTGCGCCCTGTGTCTGCCGAGATAGGCTCCGGCTCACCGCTACCCTGTACAGAATTAAGCGGGTTGTGACAATGGATGTATGAATGAGGGCATTGTGAACACGCGATGTGTGTCTTGACCGGACGGGTCGCTCATCAAGCGCAGCACGGGCACAGCGGGTGTCGGCACTTCGCCAGTAGCACACGCGATGTTCATCACAGAGCAGCGATGTGTGGTTCTGTATGTGAGTGTGTGGTTCTCTGTGTGAGTGTGTGGTTCTGTATGTGAGTGTGTGGTTCTGTATGTGAGTGTGTGGTTCTGTATGTGAGTGTGTGGTTCTCTATGTGAGTGTGTGGTTCTCTATGTGAGTGTGTGGTTCTGTATGTGAGTGTGTGGTTCTCTATGTGAGTGTGGGTGTCTGTGCGAGAAAGCATTGATCATCAACTCACTGCCAGTCCATTCCAATAGCTCAGTGATTCATCACCAGCATGCGTCATCACGTGAGCCCCCGGCAGTGTGTCTTCCTCAAGCTGTAGCCTCGACGTGCCTCTGCCATGTCGCATTAGTTACATATCATGAAAATAGTGCTTGTTTATTGGAGTCACATTTCCCCTGCCTTTAACGTGTAAGGTAGTGTACATTTACCCATGTCGTGATCATGATTCTCAAGTATAAATCTAAGCCCTGTAACTATGGACTCCACAAAGTGTTTTGTTTCCAAGGTTAAGCACTGAATTCACCACCAACATCGTGGGTGCATGGTCTACGGGACCGAAGCACGTGACTCGTTCACCTGGAACCCTGTTCCCACGTGTCAAGTAAACTCAAAGTTGACCGCTAATTTATCCAGGGGTCCGAATTCTCCGGGACGATATTGCTTCACGCGCTGCTCTGGATTCCCGACACCAGAATTGATACCGAAACGCAGTTCTAACGCCAACGTGGAAACGAGTAACGATGCAGCGGGCCGCTCAGTTTGCCGCGTGTAAACGGTGCGTGCGCAACCCGCGCGCGAGCGGGATCTAGTGCGCGTCGTTCCCGCTGCGGGCCTCGGCTGTCGCGCTGCACGCGCCGTGCGGGATTCGGCTACGTTTGCGGGGCAGCCCACACGCACGCGGCCCGCGGGGCCTCACGCACGCCGCTACTCGTAGTGGTTTGTCGCCGGCTTGTCGAGCACCGTCGGTCTTGGCAGACACACCTGAGTGGGGAGACAGGGAGGCGATGGAAATCCACAGAATTGGTAATAATAATAATTTTACATTTATAACGCACACACATTCATTCACTGTCAAAGGTACTCATTTGACGAGAGAACGACTCAGAGGCGTAGCGAGGAAAGCGCAGAGAGGCGGAGGAGGCAGCAAGGCAGCTTTTGCCGGCGCCACGTTGCCACACACTGCTTCCCATATATTATGATGTTATCGGCCAAATATAAAAGAGATAGGTTCTGTCCGCGGTGAACACTGGCGTGGGCTTCATCCACTGCTGGATGAAGGCATCCCAATGGGCCCCTTGATTGTATAAGTCATCTCAGTCCTGCAGGGTGAGTAGTGCTGCCGCTTCACAGCAAGAAGGTCCCGGGTTAGAATCCTGGCTCGGGTGCCTTTCTGTATGGTGTTTGCATGTTCTGCCCGTGTCCGCGTGGCTGTTCGCCGGGCACTCCGGTTTTCTCCCACAGTTCAAAGACACGCTGCTGCATAGTTTAATTGGCCTGGTAACTAAATTTCCCCCGGTGCCCTGTGATGGACTGGCGTCCTATCCTGTGTATAGCCCTGCCTTGGGCCCAGTGTCTGCCGGGATAGGCTCCGGCTAACCGCAACCCTGTACAGGATTAAGCATGTTCGTGAATTGTGTTACAATCCGGCACGTGGTGTTCTCACCTCCTTGCGAGGGTCGGGTTTGTTGTAGTCGCGATAGAACAACGTCTTAATTCCGTTCGCGTCACTCATAATCTTGCTCTCCAGCATTGTGTTCAACCCTGTCAATGAACACACGTACACAAGACGGTAATACTGATCGAGTGCCACCCTTCCTTTCCCCGAGGCGTCTCGGAGCGCGCAACACGTGATAAGCCACTTATGCCGCACCTCGTAATGAACTCGCCTCCGCTCAACAATGTCACCGTGCGTTACTCACACAAGCACGGCGTGCTGTGATTGCCAATGCCTGTGATTGTGGCCAACAGAGGGCAGTGCGGCTAGGTGCATTGTTGCAGTGAACTCTGATCTTGTACCTGAGCTCCTCGGCCTTCACCAGCCACACTGCACTATACCCCCGTAAACCACGTGGCCTGGGAAGGCCCTTATCCACAAGTCGACTGTATAAGCTGTAGGTTGAAAATGTGTGTCCGTCTCATTACGAGATTGCTATGTTGTATGTCTATAGACAAACGCGATGCCCCATGTCAAATGATTACGCATGTGAAATATTGTAACAATAATAATAAATACACATTTTACAAAAGGCTTGCACATGTACGTAAGCATGTTCGAGTCTTGTGGTGAGCCAAACACATAGACGCACGAAACACAAGAAGAAATGAAGATAAGATTCCGACATGTGACAGTTGTCGATGTAACAAAATAGCGCGACTTACAGGGGAAGAACGAGTTTGTCCTTGAGAAGCTTGGAACCTGGGGGGGACTTGACCCCTTGCTGCTGAGAAACAAAGGCTATTTTAAATAAATACGCCTCAACATTGTAAAACAATATTTTACTTTGCTTTGCAGTCAAAAAATCCATCCATAGACACAGAGCGCATCAGGGTAGAGATCGGTCCGTTGACCGTGTTTCGAACCCATTTTGAGTACTCGGTATTTCGTAAAATACCAATCCGCATTTCCGTCTGTGGACAGGCGTATAGAGGTGATGTGTTGGGCCGGGTAAATACTTGGCAATTGACATCGCAATAAAACCATGCCTTTCAAATAGTGACGTGTTAATCATCAAATGATGCGGATTGCAGCTTCGCAGGGCCACGAAGCAGGGCCACGAAGCATAGCGACGGCACGGGGAGGCCCGCGTCCAACAGTGGACGGACAGTGGCCGCCAGCGATGAGGAACAATCGCCGGCGCCTTGTCTACAGACCACGCTTCACTTGAGCGGCCCTCCACTGGCCGTGGGGTTTGTGTGGCCACCGCTGGTCGTTGTGGCCTCCGGCAGCAATGTAGGAAGCGGAGAGGGCCCTGTTATGGTCTCACGCACCTGGCCGTTACGTTGAAGCGGTCCGAGGCGTTCCTGCGGTTGAGCAGGTATACGAGCAGGCCGGCGAGCAGCAGGAGCACCAGCACACCGGAGAGGGTGCCGAAGAGGATGGCGAAGAAGACTCGCGAGATGAGCGTCACCTCTTCACAGTGGGCTCCCGTTGCCTGGTAAATGCCTTCGGTGTTGCACCTGTAAGGTGGGCGGGGGGAGGGGAGGTCGCCATGTAATTGTTCATGAGTAATTTTAAACAGTTGCTGGGGACTGACACAACCACTCAAAACGTAAAACGATCGGAAACAAACGACTGTAAAAAGCTGTAATTAACAAGCGTGTAGCACGTCATTTGTGTCAGGATGAAGCAGTCGAGTAGAGAGAGCCGTCAACAGTCGCCATGCCGGTAGTGATAGCGGAGTGACAAGGAGGTAACTGGCGATCAGCGCCAGCAGTGAGCGGGTAGCGGGATTGAATCCGTGTGTGCTGGAACGTCAGTTTTTCAGTTGCGTAAAAGTGGAGACCTCCCGTTCAGTCGAAGTCAATCCCAAAAACAATCGTTTTTGAAAGCGCCTCTGGCGGGCAGCATGGCTCATGTTGGGATGCTGTGACCAGGGGTCAGTCCCAGCCGTTTCCCACGCACCCACCGCACCAAACATGCTCATATTGAGAAGCAGCACAGCCACCGCCCGCTTGAGTCCAACACCCCGAAGCCTTGAGGCAAACCGAGATACCAATCATAGTCATCGCTGAAGTACAGGGTAAACCACTAAGCCACCACTCCCCACGCTGCACACACGCACACAATGGCCGCATTGTTATCCTGCTCAGCGGCTGCCCGCGAGCGACTCCCGCTGTGGCTGACGTGGCGGCGCCCACATCAGGCGGGTAGTGGGTGCAGCACCACGCGGGCATCGCGGGCAGCGGGGGGCAGTGCCGCGACGGGCGAGCGTGGTGTGTGCGGCACGGCGGTCGGCGCGCTGTTTACTCACACACACACGGCCCCCGTCTGGAGGTGCTGGCATTCCCCGCGCTTGCTGCAGTAGTTGTTGTCGGCGCACGGAGACTGGCACACGGGGCCGCTGTCCGGCACGATCAGCGTGTAGCCCTCGAACGTGGTGTTACAGTCGTACACCTGATCCAGATGGTTGAGTGGAACTGAAAAGCAGGGAAGCCAGGGTGATTACGGCTGCCGTTAGTCATGAAATCATCACAACAACAACACAGTATTTTGGAATCACTATGCCTACGATTAAGTTGTTACTAATGAACAGCTCTTTCTCAAACCACTGGCGGATACAGGTCTCCACACACCATGTCCGTCGTTAGGTTGCTTGATCATATTTTACCACGCTGGTCAGTGACCCTGTAATTTACTAGATAGCGCTTGAAGTCACTGCCAAATCGAATCTAATTTGGTTCAGACGCTGCGATCGAGCAATATTTTATATTCATCTGCTGGAAAGCTTAAACACAGCCACACGTATCAAGAGTGCCGCAACTCACCGACTGTTTGCTGAATGTCGTCCAACAGAATGTTCCCCTGGTATTGCCTGACCCCGAACCCAAATCTGGACCTGATTAGGGCCTCCTGGGTCCCGTTGTAGACGGAACGGATGCTGCTGTCGAGTGGGTAGTCAAAGTAGGCCGTGCAGTTTGATTTCACTGTGGAGTTCGGGGTAATGCTGACGAATGTAAAGGACACGAAATACACACCGGTTAACCCAACGCATCGGTTTTCACAGATTTTCATAAATGCCTCTTGGGTTAGGCCAGGGGTTCTCAACCGCTTTCACCTCAAGGCCCACTTGTTTCTGGTCTCTATGGAACACTCAGAGGCGCTCACGGCCCACTGATGGGTTGCGACCCACCGATTGAGAATGGTGGGGTTAGGCCAGGTAACGATCTGGCCAAAGTTACTCCCTGAACCCTCCTCCACCCAGCATCGCCCAAACAAATTACATGGTCACGTGTACAAGCACTTAACACGCCACCTATCATCGTTTGAGCTCACCGATAATTTGAAGTTGAAAAATACATTCACACCAAAAATTTGTAATTACGTGGTCTAATCCAAACATCGACTATGCATTATAAACACCAGTGTTAAATGGGAGTGACTATTATTATTGTTCTCCAACTTGGATGCTATTTTGTATGCATTGTTATTGTTACCTCGCGTTTTGAAGAGTTAGTGAATTGAACCCGGATATCGTTTTCAGTTTGTCGATGACCTGTCATATCCGCAAAAAATACATACAGCAGTATTAGAACCCAATGCTGCATCATCGAATCATACACTCGTATACACATCGATGATTTTGTACTGATGTGGGTTTTCACGGCTCGAATCATGATGATTGCTCTTCAGAGCTATTCTTTCGGGATAGCCGTGTCAGTGAGCGCCCTCCCTCTCTCCCTCGCGACGTTTCGCCTCCCACGTCAGCTATTAACATGCGTTATCGGTCGGCCACAGTCGTTAACATACCCCTGGTCGCGAGCAGCACTGGCGGCAATGCCAACTCACCGCTTTCGTCAGATCAGCTTTTACATCGTCCGAGATGTTGGCGTATGGCTGGGAGATGAACCAGAGGCTCAGCGTGTATTTCACCTTCACAGCTCCTACACGGGAGGAGCAAACAGAGTAACAATGTAAGACAACAGCTCCCCACTCCAGCTTGTGCTCGTCAGTATTACAATGTTTACTATCCAAAACATGTTTTCTCCGATTTGTTTCTGTATTGTAAGGCAACGATGGCCAATGTTCACACATGACAAATAAAGTGTGGCGGAGCAGCTCTCCAGGCTGCTCCCCCGTGTCCCACGAGCGTCCCACCGGGGCGCGCGGTACGGACCTGGCTTCAGGTAGACCGGGACGGTGAGGGTCCCGAACTGACACTTGTCCCCTTGGGTGACCGGCGTGCACGAGCACTTGGCGGAGTCGCAGCCTCCACCCGCGCCGTCCACGTAGCACGCGCCGCCGTTGAGGCACGGGTCGCCGGGGCACGGCACGCTGCTGCACCGCGGCCTGCACGATTGCGCCACGGCTGGGAGCGAGGGGGGGGGAACGAGCAAGCGAGCGAGTGAGCGGTAGAGGGCGATGGAGCGAGAGCAGCGTACCGAGAGCTGCGGTCATGCTGGTTTTCGCGGTTACGGTGCCTCGCTGCCCCTACCCCCCGGGTCCCGCGTTTATCCTCCCCGTTGACATGAAGTGAGCACGCGCACGCACGTGTGTTTGTACTTGCAAGGAGCAAGTATGCCCCTTGCGCCTGTTAACGTCCTCCCAAGTGTTGCGACTACAAGCTCAGATCTGCAACTCGGTTTTCTCAACGTGTCATTAATCACGATCGCTCTTGTCGAGTCCAAACAAGCACTTGTAACACGAGAGCTTCCACGATTCAGATAAAGGAACCGTTAGAGTAAACTGCCTTTCAAAGCCCTTATTTAGTTGGTTGAGGAGGCGCAGTGCGGGAGCTCTACATTTGAATTAAACTACTGTACACCACTCATTGAGGGAACTGTGCTGGTATATTTTCGACGCATTAAACGTTTGATTTTTGATTTTTTTATTGGCCACATCTCAGACTTTACGAGTCAGAATGAAGGTGGTATCGGGAGAAACACCGTGCGCTAATCCGCTCCTGCTGCCTCTCGTTAAACACAGCAAAGATCCCCCGTATAGCCTTAACAGACTGTAGGGTCAAGTGCCGTTAGCGTGACCTATGAAGGTCGACACGGCACACGAGGAGCTGGGTGACCAGAACCACGCCCGGCAGCCTTTATCTTCCTAGTGCCAATATTTATACACCGCACTAGGTACTCATTTGAGGCTGAGTCGACCTAGAGGTGTCCCAGGACCGGTTCAGAAAATCGTCACTGGTGTTGGCCGCGAGTGAGATTCGAACTCGGGTCGCCAGGTCTGTAGCCCAGCGCGCTAACCACAGAGCCACCGCTCCCCGGGACGGTCCTCTCCTACACTCGTTGAGACGTTTCCGCGGAGCACACCTGTGTAGTTCCCGTTGCAGACGCAGGTGAAGCTGCCGTAGGTGTTGAGGCACTGCGCGTTGGGGCTGCACGCCGTCTTGTTCTGGCACTCGTCGATGTCCACGCAGCCGCTGCCACTGCTCTGCGTGCCCGGCCTGCACGAGCAGCTGCGCGCGCCGGGCACGTACAGGCACGCCTCAGTGCGCTCGCACACCATCCCGTTACCTGGCGGGAGGAGCGGGAGGACACGCGCTCGTCTCGTTTCCACGTTTCGAGTTCAGACTGTCACTTTTTTTAACCAGGTGAGAGCTCGAGAGACAAGGCGTCTCTCTGGCGAGAGTGACCTTGGTCGCCAAAATATGGCAATCAAGTAAAAACAAGCGCATCAGTGAAAAAAATATCAAACAATGAAATGGAAACACAACCAAAGGGAAAATGCATAATGGAGGGCCCTGATAGTATTACGCTTGAGGGATGTTGAAATATTGAACAAAACTTCCAGAACATTTGGAACAGAATAAAGCCCCACACGCGTAACCTCCAGCACGGAGCGCGCTATCGACATGAATCCCGATTGTTGTGTCGCAGGAATCCCGCTTCCAGAGCTTGCAAGCGCGTGGCTGTCACCTATGAATCCCTCGTTACAGGTGCACGTGTATCTTCCATCCCTGTTGGAGCAGGTTGCGTCCGGAGAGCACGCGTTGGGCTGCAGGCACTCATTGGTGTCCGTGCAGCTGCTGTTGTCCGGCTTCATTTCGAACCCGGCGCTGCACCTGCAGCGACACGCGCACAGTGGTGACGATTACAACGACGCGGTGTTACTTTGTGGTAAAGCACCGTGGACGCCGCCGCCGCCGCATCTCAGAGCGCTTTACGCGAGACGAGCGACTCAGATTTCGTCTCAACACGGGTGAAAGGGCACCCCCAGTGGCAGCTGTCCCTGTGCTGCACCTAGATTAATGCTGGACCTGCAATTGCCAGTAAGGGCTGACAAATTGGTACGTGTATGGTGTGGCGTGGTTGTGGCGTGTCGGCGCCGTGGGGAGGATTGTGCCGGAGACCGGCTGAATATCGCCAGTTCACAGAGCAGTACACTGACCAATACATGATTGCTCTACCTATACAAATGTATTCAGTGACAGATGTATTCAATGCCAGCACTACTAAGGAAGTGACGGCCATCTTAAGGGACGCTGGCAGATTTTTGCCGCTCTTAAGATTGCCAGTTTCACCACCTTTCAGTGTATTCGAAGCAGCCTTAATCATTAATTTTTTTGTTGTTTTGGATTTTATTAGTTGTTTTTTTCTGTCGTTGTGCAGCGCTTTGTGACCCTCGGGTGAAAGGCGCTCTATAAAATGCTATTATTATTATTATTACTCATTTCAAATGACGTCAGGTGATCTTTAACGCCACTGTGAAGCAGATGACGCATATTTCTGATGAATGCACCGGCAGGAATCACGAGGGCAGCCCGCTGGATTGGAACCGTGAACTGGGCAGTGTCATCGGCCCACTGACGATAACATTGACAGCACGCGTCTATCGACTGATCCCTCAATGCTAAATGTACCGCAGGGGCACGTTCTGCAGACACACGACCTTCACAAAGAAATATTGACTTGGGGTGAGGAACAAGCACGCCAAGGAGGACGCAGTAAAAGGAGGACGGTTGTTGCTTGTGACGGTTGCGTCGTAGTTTCCATATACAACCATAACGCATGATGGTGCTTCTAACGTGGGAGGCGAAACGTCGCGAGGGAGAGAGGACGATCGCTCAGTGACACGGCTATCCCGAAAGAACAGCTGTGATAAGCAACCGTCATGAATCGAGCCGTGAAAACCTACATCGGCTGTTGGCTGTGATCACTTACTGACAGACCGCACCATCTTGGAGATTGACGCACTCCATGTTGGTGCCGTTCCCACAGTAACTGGCGTTCGCACACAGGGACTGGCACTGCAGGCCCCCATCGCTGCCCCACGACAAGGTGTAGCCACTAAAATTCGTGTTGCATTTGTAATATCTCAACAACTCTTCTGCCGTGATACCTGCGAGAGGGAAAGGAACACCCGGCATTTGATCGCGTCTCAATCTTGTTCGTGTATTTGCGCAGGATAGACGTTGACATTCATTGCCGTGGAATAAACACAGCTGCCCGGTTTTAAGTGTCGCAAAACAGCGGGGACCACTCTAATTATTTCACCTGAAAAAATAGGGTGCGCAAATATTTGGTTTTCATGTTTGACAAAGCAAATAAGAGAGCGCTGTAAACATCGAATCATGTCATGGGTGACCGAGGGTTACACTTCCGCTAAAGATTAATACAGTACATGGAAACTAAGCAGGTACTGTGCAGTGTTATAGTGTACTGGTGGAAAACCGGTTCAAATCTAAGTAGCATATCCTCATTTGGAAGTGTGACCTGGGTCATTCGAAGTGACAAAAAAAAGGTACAACCGTAATGCAAATGGAAATCAGAGCAAAAAACCGTGTTACAACTATACGATGTACTGTTTTTAGCGGCAGTTGTGGATGGATTTTGTGTTGGCATGTTGAGACGGAGTAATTCGACTGCAGTACGGAGTAATTGAGAATGTTTCGGATTTTAGACCGCAAACATGGTTCAAATACCTGTGCCGTTTTCGTAGACGTCTGTTATGTTGGGTACAGCAAATATCAAGCTGCTGCCGTTTTGTTGTTTGATTGACTCGGTGATGGCAGAAAAGATTGATGGGACGAGCGATTTGGAGTAGAAGTCGAGAATGGTGCGGTTTGGCATGTAGATGTAGCGCGCTTCGCTCTTCGCTACGATGCTGCCTTGCCTGTGCGCCGCGTCGCCACATGGAATAGGAGCAGACACCCGTGGTCAGTGAAAGCCATCGTTACGTTAACGTACAATAGCGGGAATCCCGCATGTAACCACAAAAGTATAACTGAAATTATTCTAATACTGTATAAAAATACTGTAAAGAAATATGGGATTGGTATTTTGAATTTATTTTTTTCCGTCACCTACGTTCCCTACAACAGTCCTGCTGATGAATTGGTTTTATAAAATACTGGTATACTGTCAATTTCCAGTATACGGTGAGCCGGAGCCTATCCCGACAGACACAGGGCGCTAGGCAGGGATATACCCAGGATGGGACGCTAAGTCCATCACACGGAACTGGGAGAAATTTAGTCAACAGGCCAATTAACTTATGCAGCAGCATGTTTTTGGACTGTGGGAGGAAACCGGAGTGCCCGGCGAAAACCCACGAGGACACGAGGAGAACATGCAAACTCCACACAGAAAGGCACCCGAGCCAGGATTCGAACCTGGGTTCATCTTGCTGTGAGGCGGCAGCACTACTCACCGCGCCGCCCACCTCCACAGGTATTACACAAAAACAACACCAGGCCCACCTGTGTTGACTAAAATGCATTAATCAGCAGTTATGCAAATTACTCACCAGAGTCTGGAGATGGAAAAATCGAAGAATTCACTCAGCAAAAACATTAACAAGTTACGCATCTGTTAAGTAGAAACAAAACATAATTAGAAATGTCAACTTTCGTAAAGGAATACTGTTATACACTGGAAAACCACGTAGATATTGTTGAGAGCCACTGTTGGATGGAGGTCTCCACACACCGTGACGCTCACGGGGATTGACCATACTTCACCGCGCCCATCAACGGGGGTTGGTGAGGTATGCATGGTAACAATCCCAATGCGACGGGAGACTCTCATCCAGCAGTGAATTTACCATAGGGCCCACTTAAATTACGAATACAATGTGTGTTACGACATTGCACTTAAATTA
The DNA here is from genome assembly GCA_036362915.1 of Geotria australis. Classification (NCBI taxonomy): domain Eukaryota; kingdom Metazoa; phylum Chordata; class Hyperoartia; order Petromyzontiformes; family Geotriidae; genus Geotria; species Geotria australis. The sequence continues at coordinate 6,949,788 of JAZEWU010000032.1, read as the reverse complement.
AAAGCTTGTCAAAATTGTGTCGCTAAAATTGCACGCACCCTTTTCATGAACTCGGTCTCAAAACTTCTGTATTGCTCACTTTCCCGGTCTTCCAAACTGTCGCTATAGTCCCTGTTCGTGACTTTGATGACTACGACGATAACCTTGAATGGGGGCTCTGCATACGACACACGGCGCCGACAAGCACGGTTAAGCGGACTCACCAAACACACCGAAGCGTCACTGTGCCTGGGATGGAAGTCACAACTGGGCCCCCTGGTTGTCCCTAGTACGATCCAATCTGGGCCTCAACCTGGGCGCCTTATAATCAATCCACACGTGGGCCACATCTGGTTGCACCTCTCATTGTTATAGGAGTCTTGTCTTATTAATTGTGCATGTATGTATGGATTGTGCTTATTTATCTATAAAAGTCTCGCGGAGTCTCAAGACTGCTTTTAAGCATGGTCCTGCAGTTGGGAGTAGCCATTACTGCGTTTTCAAATCAAGTAATGTTTGTGTGTGTGTGGAAAATGTGGATCATGTCCAAGTTTTCGTCATGCCCTACTCCACATCACGGGACCTTCAATGTACATTATGAGACAAGACGGCGCGTATGCATTTCTGGGTAATATACCCACAGGTTGAACCAGGGCTGCCCAGTAGGACACTACTAACACTTGTTGTGTCTCAGAAATCCCGCAATGAGCTTGCAAGCTCACTGGGTATTTATTTCCTGCTATAATCATAAACGTCTATCTATTGGGGCGGCCTGTCTCGATATCAGCCGTGAACCTACAACAAGCGTCTCACCCGCCACTTTAATGGCCGGCACGACCGTCTTTCCCCGTGAGCAGTCAGCGCCCGTGTAGGCGTTTTGGCAATTGCAGCTGGAGACGCAGTTGTCGTTCAACTGACAGGAGCCAGAGTTGTAGCAGTTTCTCTTGGCGCAGCCTGTCACCACAGAGCGGCACGATCGTTCAATATACAACACATAACAACGTTGACAGTAGCGCTGCCGCCTCACAGCAAGAAGCTCTCGGGTTGGATTCCCGGCTCGGGTGCCTTTCTGTGTGGAGTTTGTCTCCCCGTGTCCGCGTGGGTTTTTGCCGGGTACTCCGGTTTCCTCCCGCTGCATAGGTTAATTGGCCTGCAGGCTAAATTTCCCCCGGTGCTCTGTGATGAACTAGTGTCCCATACGTGATATACCCCTGTCTTGCGCCCTGTGTCTGCCGGGATAGGCTTCGGCTCAGCGCAACCCTGTAAAGGATTACGCGGTTTCTGCCAATGGATGGATGGACCAAAATGTTGATGCTGCCCTCTGGCGGAGAATGCCCCTATCAGCGACTTGAGAACCCGTTGTCTTACCACGAAGAATCGAAAAGCAAGAAGACCCATTTAAATCAGTTCATTATTTAAATAAAGTGATTTAAAAGGCTGGTTGTCACGCCACAACGGTTGTCAACCAATGAGAGGCCAGGAAATGATCGGTGACCTGACGCATGCCCAAGCCGCCATTATATATAAATTAGAAACGAATATTCATTATAAACACAAGTAAAACGTGCATACACCAAAGCGCAGTCTTACCATCCGATTGGCACTTGCAGTTAAAGGATCCCTCAGTGTTTACGCACACTTTGGCTGAAGGGCAAGGGTTGGTTTTGCTGTCACACTCATTCACATCCACGCATGCCTTTCCATCTCCCTGGAAGCCTCCCTTGCAGCTGCAGCTGTAGGAACCGATGCTGTTTGTGCATCTGGCATTGACGCTGCAGTTGTTGGCCGTTGCACACTCATCCACGTCGGAGCACATCCTCCCGTCTCCCTTGAAGCCCGTCTTGCAGGTGCAATTGTAGGAACCAGGATAATTCTTGCAGGTGGCGTTAACGCTGCAGCTGTTGGCTGTCAGACACTCGTCCACATCCGTGCAGCCACCGTCGTTCGCCGTGAAGCCACTCTTGCATTGGCAGGAGTAGCTGCCAATGGTGTTCACGCACTCTCGATTGCCAGAGCATAACCCTGCTGTCTGACATTCGTCGATATCCGCACACGTTCCCGTGACATCTGCAATAAACAGTAGTGCGTTTGGTAAATGAAGGGATAATGATACAGAGTGGATAACGAGCATTCTCCCGGCTGACAGCGACCACTGCCTACATAGGAACACTGACTGAGCAGCTGCTGCTGTGTGACCGTGATCGGGGAGGGGGCACCACACAGAACACGTTGCGGTATATATCCCACACCGTGTTGTAAGTTGTATTTAACACTGTTTATATTAAAAAATATTAAACAAAAACTTCAAGGGAGGCATCGAGGGGAAAAAAAAAGATATGCATTGTGAACTTACTCTTAAAACCGCTGTTACAGATGCATTGATACCCGCCAACCACATACTGGCAAAAGCTGTTGTTGGGACAGTTGTAGGTATTGCTCTTGCAGGAGTCGATGTTCACACATTTGAGGCCGATGAGTTCGTATCCCGGCAAGCAGAGGCACCTGAACGAGCCCTCGGTGTTGATGCACTGGTGCCCCGTGCCGCACGCCTCGCCACCGGTCACGTTGCACTCATCGATGTCCACGCAATCGCCGCTGGATGTTTCTGCAGCAAACAATAAGAGGGCTTTGACTATGGCCGATTAACATTGGCACAATCCGTGCTTGTGACAGGGGGAGTGAGTGGTAAGAGCTCGGGTCACTGTAAAGGTGGCGGGGCGGGGGGTTGGGGAAGTGGTAACTGGCTCACATCACAGAGTGTCCAGAATGGACCTGTGGATGGTGGAATAATGGGGCCCCAAGTGCCATTCCGTCCCGGGCCTCCAAGAACCTCTGGGTGGCCGTGGTTAGGGATATTGATTGGCTCCGGAGCTAGTGTTGCATTGCAGCACCACTGCCTGACAGA
>JAZEWU010000032.1:6933076-6944356 GCA_036362915.1 Geotria australis | reverse complement strand
TTGAGGATTCCGTTGTTGGTTCTGTTGATTCCGTTATTGGTTCTCCTGATCCCTCTATAGAAGATTCAGTTGCTGTTACTTCTGTATTTATTTGAAATTCATTTTTTGGTTGTAGACTTGCTGGTAATTCAGTTGTTGGTTCTGTTGATTCCGTTATTGGTTCTCCTGATCCCTCTATAGAAGATTCAGTTGCTGTTAGTTCTGTATTTATTTGAAATTCATTTTCTAGTTGTAGACTTGCTGGTAATTCAGTTGTTGGTTCTGTTGATTCCGTTATTGGTTCTCCTGATCCCTCTATCCAAAATTCGCCTATTATAAGGTATTCAGCTGTTGTGGCTTCTGTTGTTGGAATATCTGTTGCTGTTGAGAGAACATAAATATAATTTAAATATTTACATTTAAATCTGTAATTCACTTACTTTAAAGCATTCCGCGCCACACCACAACGCCCCGTTGATCCAATCACTGCTGGATAAAAGCCTTCCAACATTGTAAGCATTTTTCATGTTACTGCAAAGCCACAACTAACTGTCGCTCAACATCGTTCCATGTCAGTGACGTTCCATCTCAACGCTGTTCGATCTTAACACGCATCTATCTCGACCTCCCGGGAGTGTTCTTTCCCTTTCCTGCCATTCCTTCAATATTCTCATCCGTTGTCCATGAAATATTTGAGTGGTGTGTCCTGCCCAAGACCGTTCTTAGCAGTTCATCTGCTCATGTGCTGAGTTTAACCTCTAAGTAAACGTGAGCGTATGCAGGACACACCACTCGTAAGGGTGACAGCTGGTGGAAGAGACTGGCGATGGAATGGTAGCCAAAATAAGGAACATGCCCAATGGGGATATCCACCACGGAGATAGAGCAATGACATTGGCAAATCGATTGTGGCATTTTACGACAGTGAGGGATGTGAAAAACGCAGCAAGAGCTTTACACAGCTGTAGATAGATCATCTATCTGTAACTGGAAATATTGAAGGAAAGCGAGTTCGTGCACGACACAGATTGACTTGTGTCAAGAATATATCAAAATGGATGAACATGTCAACAGTGGACATTCTTATAACATCAAAGAGTGGAGATTTGTGGAAGACCATTGTCACCAACGTCCTGGAGGATATGGTACTAAAAGAGAGAGCTATATCATGGCTGTTAATCCATCCATCCATCCATTTTCTAAACCGCTTGTCCTGGTGAGGGTCGCGGTGGCAGCAGTCCAAGGAGAGTGGACCAGACATCCCTTTCCTCAGCAACAGATTCCAGCTTTTCCTGGGGGATTCCCAGGCGTTCCCTGGCCAGCCGAAGGATATAATCCCTCCAGCGTGTCCTGGGTCGGCCTCTAGGTTTCCGCCCAGTGGGTCGCGCTTGGAATACCTCCCGAGGGAGCCTTCTGGGGGGCATCCTTACCAGACGCCCGAACCACCTCAACTGGCTCCTCTCAATCCGAAGAAGCAGCGACTCTACTCCGAGGTTGTCCCGGATTTCTGTGCTCCTCACTTTGTCACGGAGAGTGGCTGTTAATGATGACGATTTTTTATTTGTCGTAAGTCTCCAGCTATGCAAAGCGTACGTTTAGGATATGTGGTATTGGTTTCACAAATTCACGCACGGTATTTCTTGTACAGGTTTAGCACATTTAGCTAGTCTTATTTTATTTAATGAGTCAATCGGTTTCACAAAATGAAAAGCTATGTAGCAACACTCATTCCATAATTTAAAGTATTATCTTAAAGTTAAATCATATTTTTCAAATTTGTATACATTTCTATGGTTTCGGTGAAACGTATATACAATGATCACGTGTTGGTGAGAGGCATTGTGGGTACAATAATATGTTTAAATAATTAGAACGTTGTTCTGAGTTTCAGGATAACTACAAATATGTTTAGTCAAACAAACAAACTCTGGTTTGGTTTCGACCTTGCGGATTTCATCAGCAGAAACAGTAACAGAATTATACTTTTGTCCTAAGCTTGCTTTCAAACATGGATTACTGTTAATGCACTGACTGCAGCAAAGTTGTCAATAAAACTTGAGCAGCAGGGTGGCGCAGTGGTAACATCTGCGCCTCACAGAACATCTTGCCCGAGGCAGTTCGACTCCTACCTCGGGGCCTTTCTGTGTGGAGTTTGTATATTCTCCCCCTGTTCTGCGTGGGTTTCCTCAGGGGTTTTGATTTCCTCCCACAACAATAAAAAACACCCGTTAATGAATTGGCCGATAACATCATAATATATAGGGGACAATTTTCGGAAAATGTTGGCGTCGAATAACCGCGTGGCTGCCTCCCCTCTCCCCGCCTCTCTCCGGTTTCCTCGCGCTTCTGAATCGTTATCTCTTCAAACGAATACCTTTGACATTAAACGACTATGCACAGCGCGTTATAAATTGTAATTATTATGATCAAAGGAAAATAGATAATAATCAACGTTTTGGGCAATGGCCCTTCTTTGTATCATAGAGATAGAGAGTCCAGAGTGATACACTGGATAACAGCTTGAGACTTTACATCATGCTTGGTTAAACAAATAGCTTGGTTAAACAAATGCCGCTGGATTTACCAGATGTTATTGGCAAAAGCAGCCCATTCGTATACATTCATGGATCTCAGTAAATCAATTCGTAGTGTCAGTGCATGCATAACTTCAGGGACTGCATCCCCTTTTCACCACTTCTCCGCAATTGGAAGAAAGCCAACATCTCGAGCCAATGGTCTTTGTACATTGCAAAAGGGATAAATCTCGGGAGGACCCCGGCTCAGGTACATTCCCTGAATAAACATTCCACTCGTAAAGACAATGAAGCTTAATTAAATAACAAAAACATCACAAAATACTTACATGTGAGAGCCTGTGAGCTGCTCAACTGAGCAAAGAGGCATTGGTGCTCGATTCTCATTTACAGATCTCACCAACTGGTGACATTTCTGCATTTTTACGGCAGGGATGAGTCATAGCACAACAACTGTCGACTTCCCCTCCAGAATTGTAGGATTTTCTATCGACCCTGGCGGGATGATGGGTTGAGCAGCCCCTAACAAGAATTTTAACTAAAAAAATTGCTGTTGTCAGCCACTAGCTTTATTACTGAGTCACCTTAGGCGCCAGAAAAATATCCAGAAAAACCAGAATGGATGATTGGCAGATGTGGACACCAACGACAACAGCGGCCGCCTCCGGCCATCATTAACCTAATCCCGTCAATCCGCTCTGCGTCAGTTGAACACCAAGTTTACCCCGGCCTCCACGGCCACCACATATCACTCGCCGCTGACATTTGTTAAGCCGTGCTTAGAACTATAAATATCTTAAGACTCCAATTTAAATATCCGCCCCCCCCCCCCCCCCAAATGAATTGTGAGTTAACATTTCTGGAAGAGCAGGAAAGCTAACATTTTACACGAATGCGGTCGAATTCATGCCTATTGCTGGAGACATCCGAGCAGTGCAAAGTGGCTGCCCATGGGGGGGCGGGGACAGGGGGGTGCACATTAGTGCACTTGAAACAAAGCCAAGTGCACTTGTGGGGTTGGCGAGTGAAGTTGCTCTATATACGACAAACTAACAAACTTCTCCGCCTTCAACGTAACCTTGCCAGTGTAGTCCTCAACATTCATCGCGGTCCTTCCCTTGGCATTAACTCCTTGCGTACTCTACACTGGTTACCCATCCAGCAAAGAATCACGTACAAGATAGCATTAATCCTGTCACCGTACGATCAGCACAGGTAATTCTAAATACCTCGCCAACCTACTTTAACCTTTCACTGAAACACGTTCACGCACCCTTCGTAATTCCTCCCAACTCTTGCTTAGCATTCCCTGCTCAAGGACAAAGAACTCAGAACGGCGCTTCTCTATAGCCACACCAAGAATCTGGAACAGCCTTGCCCTAGAACTTCGTCAGACCACCATAACCTTGATCTTTAAAAAAACATCTCAAACAGCACCTCTTTTTTCAGGCCTTTGTACACTGAGCTTGGCTCTGCGCCTCAGTATCTGCCTCTCGCTTGGGCTGGGCGGGGAATTTGTGCGCGTTATAAATTGTAATATTATTATTATAAGGGCAAACATTGGTCACTGATATACAGAATTCCTCTCAACTGTGACGCCTATTCTACACAGCGGCAGCAGAGTCCACGAAGCGCCACAGTTAACCACGACGGTATCCATAGTCTAAGACGTTTATGGGTTAGGTCACGTAAATAATACGTGTCGTAAACCCGTCTTTTTGTCACGTGAACAAAACATGCCAATTCTTTACTACTTCAGCACACCGGAATGTTGGACCTGTGGCGTCAGTTCACTTGCCTCGCGCAGCTTAACTGTGGCGAGAGAGCAAATTGAAAATCAAAATTGAAAGAACTCATCGCCAGACACCTCGTGCAATATTTGCACCTGTCAGTGTAGCTGCTTCACTCTCGCGTAGGACCCGCACACTCGTGTAGAAGCGTTCACGTCGCGATCCCTGTCAGGTAATACTTGGTGTTGCCTGCGAATTCTACCAAACACTTCGAGGCCGAGCTGAAGGACAACGATGTCCAGAGGCTGACCATCGTGCTTCGAAGAATCGCAAAGAAGAAGACTCGTGTAGAGACCCGCAGACTAACATTGAGACCCATAGAACCAAAGTCTTGGGCTCTCTGTCCGAGTCTGTGGATCTCTATGTAAATGTGGAACACATACAGAGACCCATAAACCCACACACTCATAGATATACCATCCGTCCATCCATTGTCAGAAACCGCTTAATCCTCTACACAAGTCTACAGGGTCGTGGTGAGTCACCGCTGTGTCATACCGGTGTGAACCACCACTGTGTTCTACCAAACCTGAATCGTGATATTGGTATAACGTTAGACTAACGCTGTTATAGTCGCCAATTGTCACAAACCGCTTACTCTTTACAGGATCACGGTGCGCCGGAACCTATCACTGCAGACACAGGGCGCAAGGCAGGGCTATACCCCTGATGGGGTGCCAGTCCATCACAGGGCACCAGGAGCAATTTTGTCAGGCTCATTAATCTATGCAGCAGCATGTCTTTGGACTGTGAGAGGAAACCGGAGTGCCCGGCAAAAACGCACGCGGACACGGGGAGAGAACATGCAAACTCCACACAGAAAGGCACCCGAGCCAAGATTCGCACCCGAGCCAAGATTCGAACCCGGGGCTTTCTTGCTGTGAGGCGGCAACGCTACTCACCGCTATGCCATCGTGCCGCCTATTCATAACATTTACTTCTCAAACTGTTCGTAATTATAGCGTGCAAAACAAACGTGGCATTGCAATCTTTGCATTTAGAAAATGTTTGCAAAGAATAAAAAACGTTCGCAGCTCAATGTGATAATAGTGGTGCTATAGTGTGGGAAGAAAGGCGTCTTACGTATGGACTGGGCTGTGCAGAGGGACAGCCAAACGATGAACAAGAGTGAAGACGCCCGATTCGCCATTGCCGATTGATGTCGGCAGCCTCTGTCTTCCCTTTGAGTCTTGAGTCTGTCTGGCCTGTCCGCTCTTCTTTACAGACACTAAATGAACCAACATAGAATGACGTGAAGCCTTATACCTGAGGCTCTCAACATTCACAATCTCCGACTGGTGGAGGCAGCAAGTCACACCCCACAACGGGAGGTGTGCTCAGGTCACCCCCCAAAACGTGCCGATCATTCTTGTTGGCGATGGTTTTCAAGGAGCTCATTTGACTGCAAAGAGAGGCCCCTGCCATTGGAACGGTGAATTGCCACCACGAGAGATGAGGATATCCCCGCTGGGCAGAGAGATGCCGCCGATAACATGAAAATGTATAGGACGCAGTGTCTGGCAACATGTTGGTGCCGGCAAACTGCCTGGCTGCCTCCTCCGCCTCCCTGCGGTCTCCTCGCCAACCTGAGTCGTTCGCTCTTCGAATTAATACCTTTAAAATTGAATGAATATGTTCCACGGGTTATAAATATGGTTTTTTACTATTTATAATTAATCACACAAAGCACAATGGACATCACGTTTCTCCGCAGGGTTGCTGGGTTCACTCTCCGCGACAAAGTGAGGAGCACAAAATCCGGGACAACCTCAGAGTAGAGTCACTGCTTCTTCGGATTGAAAGGAGTCAGTTGAGGTGGTTCGGGCATCTGGTAAGGATGCCCCCCGGAGGGCTCCCTCGAGAGGTATTCCAGGCGCGGCCCACTGGCCGGAGACCTAGAGGCCGACCCAGGACACGCTGGAGGGATTATAACAATAATAATAGCATTTTATAGAGCGCCTTTCACCCGAGGGTCACAAAGCGCTGCACAAGGGCCGCGAAGAGAACGGCATGTCAACAACGAAAGAAAAAACAACCAATGAAAACCAAAGCAATATTCCCCCAGGAAGAGCTGGAATCTGTTGCTGAGGAAAGGCATGTCTGGTCCACTCTCCTTGGGCTGCTGCCATAAAGACCCTCACCAGGACAAGCGGTTTAGAAAATGGATGGATGGATGGAATTTACTTTATTTCTATAACTTGTTCGATATGTTGGGCCATTGTTTTTCTTACACATTGTATCCTGTCAAGAAAATGACGGTGAACCCTGTTTAGGATGGTGGTTGCTTTTCAAAGCTGTTTCGGAATGGGATAGCCGTGTCGAGCGCTCCCTCTCTCTCCTTCGCGACATTTCGCCTCCCACGTTGGAGTCATGAGAAGAAGCTTTAAAAAGCAACCATCTTGACTCGAGTCGTGCAAACCTCGTCCACGGACACCTCGTTTATACGCAGGTTTTGTGGTTTCGCAGGAATCCCGCTTACAGAGCTTGCAATCTCACACGGTATTTTGCGCTGTAATAATAAACATCTATCTATCTACGTCCCGGGTTCGAATCTCGGCTCGGGTGTCTTTCTGTGTGGAGTTTGCATGTTCTCCTCGTGTCCGCGTGGGTTTTCACCGGGCACTCCGGTTTCCTCCCACCGTCCAAAGACATGCTGCCAGGTTAATTGGCCTACTGAGTAAAATTGCCCCAGGTGTCCTGTGATGGACTGGCGTCCCATCGTCGGTGTTCCCCTGCCTTGAGTCCTGTGTCTGCCGGGATAGGCTCCGGCTAACCGCGACCCTGTACAGGATTAAGCGGTTTCTGAAAATGGATGGATGGACTCCTTTGCAGGATGAATGCATCAAACCTTGTGTTATTTGTGTTTCTGCTCCATTTTCAACGCATCGTCACAAACACACATGATCTGTTATTTTTAATGGACACTCACCCCGTCCAAGAACCACTGGGAGCGTCCATGGAAACACGGTCCCCGCGTTGCCACCGCGACGAAGGAACAGCGCCTGTGAGGAACAGACGCGAGAAATATAGTACAACGCACATGACTTTCCAGCTTGCTGAAAAGTTCCAACACAAGCACAAACATTCTAACACCCTGAAAGGTTCACATTTGGACAATGTCGAATAACTTGCTGTGAGCTGTTGCGACATTGCAGGCAACCTTTAATAGCCTCCCTCCAGGCTGTAAAGGATGCAGCTATTTCTAACACTTGGCTGACGCAAGCCTGTCACCGTAAGGGTTCAGTAATTTCGCAAGTCGCCGACATGATTTAGTGGTCAGCAAAACAAAAGCGCGGCTCACTCGGCAATACATACTGAGGAGTGGAGGTATCAGTGATAATAAAATAACGATAATACAATGTGTAACACTAAGCACAAATGTCACGCCTAGTCATAGACGAGATACGGATAAGGAGGTGCAAACTCTACACAGAAAGGCACCCCGAGCCGAGATTCGAACCCGGGTCCTTCTTGCTGTGAGGCGGAAGCGCTATCCACTACGCCACCGTGCCGCCCCTCTTACATATTATGTTATCAGCCAATTAATCTTCTTCTTTGCGATTCTTCGAAGCACGATGGCTAGCTTCAACCCGGAGGAAGCCCACGCATAACAGTGAGAGCGAGAGAGAGATCACACAAACGCCGCACAGAAAGGCGCCCGAGGCGGGAATCAAACCTCTTCGGGAAGGAGTCGCGGATGTCTCCGCTGCGTCGACACCGTGCCGAGACGCGAGGCGGTCGAGGGAAACTCGCTCCGTCTCCGTGACGGGAGCGCCATGGCCGAGAGGGTCGGGCTCTCACACGGGACACTCCGGCGCACCTTCCCGAGGGCGCCTCGGCTCCGGCTGGGCTCCGGCTCGGTCTCTAACCCCCGGCCTCGGACTCAAACTCAGCTCAGCCTCCGCTCCGGCTCAATCCGCACAGTTGGCTGCCACAGACGCGCGAATTAGCGGCTCAGCAGCCGTGGCTCGACACAACTCACGCGAATCCTGAGCTAGGCTGGGACCGTAGCTCAGAGCAGATGGATCTAAGCTGGCTCACTTGAGCCAGAGCCTACGTGAGCCAAGCTGTGACTAAGAACAGGGGCCGATTCGCTCTCGTGGAGAAGCTGATTTCTGGCAAGCACGTGGCGACTCCACTCGATTCGGTGGCTCAGGAAATCACGAGGGCGGACAGCGAGTAATCGAATCGTCATCTTTCCCATTGAACAAGCGCATTGACGGAAAATGTCACGATCGAATTACTCCGGCGAAGGGACATTGCACGAGGCGAGATATGAGTTGGGGGGCAGCACGGTGGTGTAGTCTGTAGCGCTGCCGCCTCACAGCAAGAAGGTCCCGGGTTCGAATCATGGCTCGGGGGCCTTTCTGTGTGGAGTTTGCATGTTCTCCCCGTGTCCGCGTGGGTTTTCGCCTGGCACTCCGGTTTCTTCCCACCGTCCAAAGACATGCTGCCAGGTTAATTGGGCTATTGAGTAAAATTGCCCCAGGTGCCCTGCGATGGACTGGCGTCCCATCCTCGGTATCCCTCTCCCTTGCGCCCTATGTCTGCTGGGATAGGCTCCGGCTCACCGCCACCCTGTATGGGATTAAGCGGTTTCAGAAAATGGATGGATGGAGATATAAGTTGCAGGTTATTTATTTGCGTGCTTATTCATGTTTACGACAGGGTGCCGATGACACCCGAGTGTCGGAAAATAGCCACCGAGCGGAAAGCCTGGGTTCTCGGAAATAACAAGGTTGTGCAACGTCAATTTCTTCAAATGTCAAGAGTGAGAGACGTGCAATTACTCGTTAAAAAAAATTCAAATATGTTTCCCGTGACTGTTGGACGTAAGAGGTGATCGTGAACCAGCAACTCCCAGAAGGGGGGCGGCTCCGATGAAAGCGCTCCATCACGAATAGAAGAAGGAGCCCACGACGGGCTCCGGGAGCGACTCGCGCCCGAGACCGACTCACACCGCTGCGTCGCGACCCATCAGTGGGCCACGAGTGTCAGTCACCTTGTAGTCCGTGGAGACCAGACCCAAGAGGGCCAAGGAGGCCTTGTAGTGCAAGTGGTTGAGAAGCCCTTATAAGTCTCCAGGGTGGTTCAGATGTATTCTAACTCACATTGAATTGGACGCTAACATGTTTTTCCTTTGCTCATTCATTTATGTTTCAAATAACAACCTTGAATTATTTATTTCAGATTGATACGGTTTATATGTGTAATTTCTCTCTTGCTTACATTACATTATTCACCCACAGGTATACACAAATATTACGTTTTAGACAGGAGTGGAATTACAAAAAGAACTTACTTTGGGCACACACCAAGGTCTGCGTCCCCTTGGGAGGGGGGGTCTAGAGGTCCTCCCCCAGAAAATGTTGAGTTTCTGACAATAATAATAATAGCGTTTTATAGAGCGCCTTTCACCCGAGGGTCACAAAGCGCTGCACAAGGGCCGCAAAGAGAACAGCATGTCAACAATGAAAAAAAAAACAAAGGAACAAAAAATATTAATGATTAATGAATTAATCATTATTAATTTTGGAAATGCGACAATGACGCATTTCCTGTATGTATGTGACTTACGAGATGTAAATAACCTCTCTTAAGGCACATTTAAGACCACGACGCCTAACACGTGTCACTGGGAGCGCAATTCCCGTGTATTCCCGCCCAATTCCATCGACTTGTTTTAGATAGTTAAGTAATGATATTGCCAAATACAATTTATAACGAGCACATATCAATTCAATTACTAAATAGAGGGGGGTCACATGACATCTGGACCACCACGCAAAGAGGCGCTGCTCTTGTCCGTGCTTGCAAGCTCACTGGGTATGTTTCTGCTGTAATAATAAACATCTATGTATCCGCAAAGGGGAATCGTCAGTGAACACGGGCTGCTGCTCCTGATGCTGGTCACACGGCCGTCAGAAGCACCACAGGGGTAGTGGTGAGCTGCGGGTGGAGATGTAAACGAGCGAGACGCTTGTAGCAGCGACTTGCGGAATGGGACCTTCTGTGTGGCAGCCGCGACGCGACGCCGCCCTGCCTCGCAGCCGCCTCGTGAAGGTTCGACCCCTGTACCTGTCGTTGCAAGGCTGGAAACAACAGATACAGAAATCTAATTTTAAACAAAATTCGTCATCTCCCATACATGTGAGGTGATACAGGCCAATTGTTTTATTTTAAATTGTATTAGTATTGCGGGGCGGCACGATGGCGCGGTGAGTAGCGCTGTCGCCTCACAGCAAGAAGACCCGAGTTCGAATTCCGCCTGGGGTGCCTTTCTGTGTGGCGTTTGCATGTTCTCCCCGTGTCCGCGTGCGCGTTTGCCGGGCACTCCTGATTCCTCTCACAGTCCAAAGACATGCTGTTGCATAGGTTAATTGGCCTCCGGACTGCATTGCCCACGGTGCCTTGTGATGGACCGGCGTCCCATCATGGGTATAGCCCTGCCTTGCACCCTGTGTCTGCCGGGATAGGTTCAGGCTCACCGCGACCTTGTACAGGATTAAGCGATTTCTGATGGTGATGATGATAGATGTTTATTGCGGCATTCCTGCGACACCACCAGCACGCGAATGAATGAACCTGTAGTTGGTTCGTGATGCGTGTGGGACCCACACCCAGAGCTAGGAGCTGTCCTATCGAAGGCAGCGCAGCGAGTAATACACGAAATCGACGTCTGGTGTTTCTGTCCACTTAAAGATAAAGCAGGCCATTCTGTTGACTTGTCGATCAGCAGAAGGTTTAAACTGGACCGGCTTCAGAGCCCTGGGCCTCGTCAGCAGATCTTGCGTTTCAAAGCGCCACGTGGAAGCGATCCACGTGTCGAACCTGCGCGGTGTGATTGACTCCCCCCCTGGAATCCCGTCTGAGGGATTCAGCACTTCTGCACCAGTCGCATTCCTCTACACTGAAACACATAAAGCAGTTCTTCTTCTTAGCGATTCTTCGAAGCAGCGCGATGGTCAAATTACAGT
>JAZEWU010000032.1:6850884-6864817 GCA_036362915.1 Geotria australis | reverse complement strand
CCCACCCCTCCCCCCCACCTTCACCACCGCCCCCACCCTCTGTAGCCACGGAGCCCCAACTGCTCTTGTTTGATCATCTAATTAGACCACAGAGTCAACCCAGAAATGTATAGAGACCCACAGAGACCCACAGAGGCACACGTAGACACCATAGGGACCCACAGGGACCCATAGAGACCCATAGGGACCCACAGAGGCACACGCAGAACCATAAAGTCCCATTGAGACATTGAATGCATGTCAGAGTCCTCCTCCAGCGGAGAAGGACGAGGAGGAGGAGGAGACGCAGTAAAGCTACCCCGAGTCTCGGTCCCGCGGCCGGATCAGCAGCAGCCCCCGTCACGGGTTGGCATCCAGCCCCCGGCCAGACTGCTGCGACCATCGTCGCCAGCGATTAGTGATCAGAGGCGAGGCTCACAGGGAGGGAGGCTGAGAGGAGGAGGGGGAGCAGGAGGAGCAGGGGGAGCAGGCAGGGGAGGGAGCGGGTTGAGGAGGCTCAGGGGAACTCGGACCCGAGGCGCGGACGCGTCGTGGCTAAAGCGCGGCGCGCTCTCTGTGCGGGCTACCACGTGGAGAAACACAAACATCCCCCATATAGCCTTGGTGTGGTTGTAAACGTTGGGACTAGGGAGACAAACGCGGCCGGGCGTGGTGCTGGTCACTCACCTCCTCGGCTGCCGTGTCGACCTTTATAGTTGCTTGCTAACAGCACTTGACCCTACACTATGTTAAGGCTACACGGGGGAGCTTTGTCTTAGTCTGTGTGTGCTCGGAACTGGTGTCAGAGTTTGATTGCTTTTTATCGACGTTAGCGTCACACTCCGCGGGAGGCGAATTACTTATTCCCCGATGATGGCTCCAGCTGTAGGGTAGCCCACAGCTGTCGGGGAACTATAGGGGAGCTGTAGGGGACCCCACAGCTGTACCCATAGGGGAAAAGCGGAGCCTCGCACTCCAAAACTGCTCTCCGTAGAGAAAACAACATCGTTATCAATGTGCAATAGTGGTGTTTGCGAGTTGTGTTTGGGACGCAATGCCACTCTCTCGCTCGTCTCACAAACCATCAAGTGGACTCGACTGAGTCGCGATTGTGTCGCTGTGCGGCCTCGATTCACAAGTTAAATATATCGGCGAAACCCCTCGACGCCCAATCATCATCGTCGTCACAGTCACCATGGTCAATCCACTGCTGGACGAATCAAGACCCCCTAGTGTTACAACACGATGCTTCTACCACACAGCATTCCGTGCGCTATTACTCCAGAAATATATAGAGCAGCGGTGCCAATTCCACATTCCCATGACGGAGGTCAGTCTGACCCGCAGGCCAACCGCCGAGGGACTTATCACAAAGTGGGTACACAGTTTTATCGATCGCGAATGGATGATGATGCTGATGATGGTGATGGTGGTGGTGATGGTGATGATGGTGGTGGTGTTGATGGTAGCGATGATGAGAGTGACGCCGCCCCCACGTGGCCCCTTGAACCCGCGGCCGCCCTTGACGCGCAGCCCGCTCTAATTAAGGTAATTGCGTGAGTGACGGGCCCCCTCGCTCACCCGCTGCCCCCCCCGCGGCGCGATAACTGATTCTAATCGCCGATGACCTCCCTCCCTCCCCCCCTGCCGTCCCCCCTCCCCCCTTACAGGCGTCTCCCATTGCCCCGTGGGGGTCAAGCGGTCCCGGTCAGGGGTCAGAGCCCCGGTGCTCCCCGTGAGTCCACATTCATCGTCAGTCTCGAGTCGTCGTGGCCACTGTCCGGGCCGCTCCGGTCACTCAGCGCCTCGCTGCCGTCTAGCCACTGCCACGGTTCCTGATCCCGGGACCGTCACTTGACGAGTTCTCTCCACTCGTTGGGTTCTCCGCCCGTGTTGCGGACCCGGTCTCTAGCAGACCCCGGCGGCCCTGGGCTGGTGCGGTCAACCTTAATCACTGGCTTCTCCCCAACCCGCAATGGCCCGCGTGGTGAAGTATGGTCAACCAACCCGCAGTGGATTTTAACAGGGTTTTAAAAATAGGCAATTCCGATTTCGCAATTACGATTTCGTCCCAGAGGAAGGAAAACACTGTATCTACTAAATGCACAACAACACTGGCTTATACTCGTGTAGGTCAACACGGCTCCACATATGAGAAGTGCTGGCCGTAGCGGTTCTTTCGGGATAGCCGCGTTGAAAGAGAGAGCAGGAACACTCGACACGGCTATCCCGAAAGAGCAGCTATAGAAAACAACTCTCGTTCCTCTGTTACTTTCATTTGTTCGTCCGTATGTCCCTGTATATGTCCGTGCGTCTATCAGTGTGTCTCTCCGTGTGTCTGCCTGTCCACCCGTCCGTCTGCCTCCAGTGTGTCTCTCCGTGTGTCTGCCTGTCCACCCGTCCGTCTGCCTCCAGCGGAACGACCCTCGATCTAAACGCGAGCGCCCTCCCGAGTTCCCGCGGGCGCCGTCTCGGCCACCGGTCCCGGTCGCCATGACGCGGGTCCCCGACGCGAGAGAAATGTCGGATGAAAGCGGCTGCGCGGTTTCCCGTGAAGCGCAGCGACGCGCGAGAAGGGGCGGCTCCGGCTCGAGCCGCGCCGCGGCCGCCCCGGTAAACAGCGCGGCGCCGTGCGACGACCGCGGTGACGGCAGGACCGTTCAAGATCCCGTGACGCGGTTCGAAAGAACAGGCCGTTGTTTGCCGGCAGGCCAAAACATGCCAGACTTGAGAATTAACCCAGCGAGTTATTCAAATAAGGGATCCCGCGCTCAGCAGCCGTAGCGGCGGCGGTGATAATCGCCCCGTACTCGCGGACTCATGCCCCAGGTGTCTCCTGCTCGGAGACCCACGAGGGTCCCCCGAATCCCGCCCGGGTACGCGGCATCGCCCACAGAGGGTCGCGGCGTGGCCGCCGGCGTGTCGCCGCGCGCCGAGCCGGGACCGCCATCGATACCATCGATGAGCCGCGCGCGACCGCACCTCGCCGGCGATTGACACATCCCCGACAACGCGCGTTTACTACACAAAGATAAAGACCCCCCGTATAGCCTTAACAGACTGTAGGAGCAAGTGCCGTTAGCGAGCACCTATGAAGGTCGACAAGGCACGAGGGGGGGGTGGGTGACCAGCACCACGCCCGCCCGCCTTTGTCTCCCTAGTGGCAATGTTTACACATCGCACTAGGTACTCATTTGAGTCTGAGTCGACCTAAGGGAGGCCCAGGACCGGATCAGAAAATCGTCACTGGTGTTGGCCGTGAGCGGGATTCGAACTCGGGTCGCCAGATTTGTAGCCCAGCGCACTAACCACTGGGCCACCGCTCCCCATGACACAGCACACACACGCGCCGCGCGCACACAGACACACGCGTACACTCATACCTGTCTAATATGAATAATAATAAATAAAAAAACATGCGGACAAACAATGTAAATAAAGTTCCTCCCAACACGAATTTCTCTCCACTAAAAAAAAGTCACTTTTTTTTTAACACACCCATCAGCCACACGAACATATATTCCTGCAGTGCGAGCGGTACTGACGCAACACAAGGGAGCGCTGGAGCGGTTTCGGCATTCAGCGTCTCATCACGAGCACCGCCGCCCGGCTCGGCGCTGGACCAACAGATGTTTCCACAGGCAGCGCGCCCCTCACTCAATGCGGTTCATTTAATGTTTAAGTCGATTAGAACGGCGACGGCAATTTTGCCACAAAACGTAACTCGGATCAATAATTACCGGCACGTTCTCCCACACCGCCCCTCCCCCCAACCTCCCCCCCCCTCCCCGTCAGCCACCGGTGTCAGAACCGCGTGTGGTGGGGTAAAGTGTGGGTACCCCCCCCCAGCTTGTTGCGTACCGCCGGTGTCAATAACGTGCAGCGATTTGTAACCCTCGGGTGAAAGGCGCTCTATAAAATGCTATGATTATCGTGTAAGTCCCGTTCACGCGAGCATTCCGCGGGGTTATAAAGCAGCGCGGCGCACGCGGCCTCGTAACGATAAAACAACACGTCAGCAGCGACGTTCCGGGCAATCGGCCTTCCTCAGCACATCACGTGGCTGTGCGTCAATTGTTAATTGTGATGGAGAGCCACTGCCAAAGCAGCAGCAGCAGCATCAGCAGGTAATTGCTGTAATCACCGGATTATAAGACGCACCCCAGTCACCAACTGGTCGACTTCCCACACAGAGGGTGTGTGGAGCGTGTGTTGTAATGCGGGTCGGAGGCCGGGCCGTCTCCCCCTCCACGGTGGGGAGCTGCTGTTCTTGTGATAAGAAGCTGCGTGTCTCATTAATGAACCACCGCCGATACAAATATAAAGACACCCCGTATAGCTCTAATAGACTGTTGGGGCAAGTGCTGTTCGCAAACACCTATAAAGGCCTAGACACGAGCGGATTATTGGCGGACACCACGCCCGGACGCCGTTGTCTCCCTATCGGCGATGTTTACACACCGTACAAGGTACTCATTTGAGGCTGAGTGGACCTAGGGGAGGCCCAGGACCGGTTCGGAAAATCGTCACTGGTGTTGGTGTCCGTGAAGGGGACGCGAACTCGGGTATTTGCCGGGTTCGTATCGCACGCGCAGAGTCACGACTGCATGCTGTGTTTCACACGCGTGCTGTGTGTACTGTGTGTGCAGTACACTATGTACTGTATCGCTACAAATACTCCACGTGCATTAGTGAGCAGGCTCATTACGTGATTTTGTTCACGCGTGTGCACACACGTGCATGTGTTAGTGCGTGCACGATACATACTAACACACACTTACACGCTAACACACACAAATGTTGCCATGCAGTAACTCGCTGAAACGCGAACACACTAGCGGCCCCAACACACACGTGTGCCAACACACATAACCATACACAGCAGTACATAACGCACACTCGGGCATTATTACACACGCACTCACGCCGACACAGCCACCGTGCGCGTCAACACTCACACTTACAGCCTCCACTATCACACAAAGACAAAGACGCCCGTATAGCTTTAACAGACTATAGTGCCAAGTGCACATATACGCTCACACGCCCCACACTAACAAACACATCGATAGACACAAACACAACGCGATGCGATGCTGCTGCGTTGTTAGCGGCGCAGGTGGAACAAACAACAACAACACGAACCGCGTCCAAAACAGCGCCGTGCGCGTTCGGCCTCTATAGGTAAACAAACTACAGGTGTACACTACGTAGTCACAAGAGACGTTTCGGGCAATGAGCCTTCTGCACAGCACGCAGCGAGGCGCGGGGGGGAGACGCGACGGGAGCGCGCGCCATCCGCACGCCGCGCCGACATTCACCACGCGCGCGGCCCCAGGTGCGCGTCTGCGCGTCGTCCCCACCCACCTTTGTCTCCCAGGATGCCGTCGATGCTGTGCTTGGCCTTCTTGTCGCCGTCGTCGCCGAAATCCTTCTTCTCCGCCTCCTCCTCGTCGTCGTTGTCGCGCTTGCCGAACTTGGCGCGCAGGATGCGGCTGATGGAGCTCACTGCGGGCGCCACGGCGACACGGGGCAGCGGCGGCGACAGGCGCCGTTTACACGGGGAGGGGACGGCGCACCGCACACGGGCGCTATCCGGGCCACACCCGGGCTGTACCCCGGCTGTACCCGGGCTCTATCCGGGCCGCCAAACTCTGGGACAAAACTCCCTCGTTCGTCAATTCTATTCACAGATCATCGCTGTGTCTGTGTGTGTGTGTCTAGAGTGTAATTGCTGTAGTGATTGTGCGTGAGTCTAAAGTGTAATTGTATGTGTGTGTAGAATGTAATTGTAGTGATCGTGCGTGTGTGTAATTGCTGTGTAGAGTGCCGGGGGAGATTGGCGATGGTCGCGAGTGAAACCACGTGCGCCGAATATGCGCCGCGTCCCAACCACCGCGCCTCCATTCATTCACTCCGGGCTGCTGTGTTTAATTCTGACGAGTGTCCAATTAGTGGAGTGTAAACGATTTCACGTGGATGATAAATCGTCGCTCGTGATGGCGCTCCGTGAGTGCCGGGGTACCCCGGGAGCGCGCGTGTTCACACCGCGCCCGACACCACCACTAGCACAGCGTTAAACGCACACAGTTCACACTTACACGCTGCCAATCGCACCCAGTCAAAACCACACGTATCCACACGTATATATACATACACACATGGACAATGATTACACATGAGGCTCGGAACGCACGAGGATGCCTCCAACGTGGGAGGCGACACGTCGCGAAGGAGCGAGGGGGAGCGCTGGGTGACACGGCTATCCCGAAAGAGTGGCGGTGCAGTGGCCGGACTACAGGTGGTGCTGCCGATTCTGCTGCACCGCGGGCCCCCGAGGTCAGGGAGGCCCCCGAGGTCAGGGGGGGCCCCCGAGCAGCCCCCGCCCCCGCATACGTCAAGAAAGTCCTTACCCGAAGCCGAATTTTGCGTGCGACGCAAGTCACCTGTGAATACGATATATGTAGAGTTTTATTGCATCATATCCAATGCACCATTTAACTGATATTAACGCTTTCCTATTACAATACAGTATAGGTGATACCGTACACTTAAGAATACCTCTATATGTACGGTATACAAACTGTGTACAGTACTGCATACCCTATATATGTGTACTGGCGGGAGCGGGGGGGTCCAATCAGTCATGTGTCCGTGTCAACACGAGTAATAATAATAATATAATTTTATAGAGTGCCTTTCACCCGAGAGTCACAAAGCGCTGCACAAGGGCCACGGAGAGAACGGCATGTCAACAACGAAAGAAAAAAACAACTAATGTAAACCAAAGCAACAAAAGTAAGCGACGGCTTTTGACGCGCGCCGGTCTCTAAGCGCGCGTGCATCCGCACATGCAGTCTACAGAACCTGCACGCGTAGACTTGACATACAACTGCATAGTAGTAACTATTTACGCGAACTTTGCATCGTGTGTAGAATCCGCACGTCAACGTCACAGACAGCGTGCGGGAACTTCACGTTAAATTCACAGACAGTATATAACGACTGTATGCGAGTTTCGCATGCAGTCTCTAGCAACACCACGTGCGAACTAGTTGACAACATTTTATAGCAGCTGTATGTGTGTGTGTGTAAACGTCACACACACGTGCACTCTGCATCGACTCTATATGCTCGCTTCGGATAGTCTAGTCTATCGTGCAGTCTATAGCAACTCGATACAGTCACACATTCACAGAAACTTCACATCTAAACTTCAAATGCATACAGGCCACAGCAACTCCGTACGTAAACTTCGCACTCTAAAGCGAGTTTATCCTTCCATCCATCCAATGTCAGAAACCGCCTAATCCTGCACAGGGTCGCGGTGAGCCGGAGCCTATCCCAGCAGACACAGGGCGCTAGGCATGGCTATGCCCAGGATGGGACGTCAGTCCATCACAGTCTACGCAGATATATAGTCTACCACAACTCCGCGCGTGAGCTAATTTGCACATAGTACCTAGCGGCTACAATATAAGCTTCCCACACAATACAGTCTATAGTAACCCCTCACACAAACAGTCTATAGTAACCCCAGGCGCACACAGTCTATCGTAACCCCAGACACATGCAGTCTATAGTAACCCCAGACACAGACAGTCTATAGTAACCCCAGGCGCATACAGTCTATAGAAACCCCTCACACATACAGTCTATAAGTAACCCCAGGCGCAAACAGTCTATAGTAACCCCAGACGCATACAGTCTATAGTAACCTCAGACACATACAGTCTATAATAACCCCAGACACATACAGTCTATAGTCACCCCTCACACATACAGTCTATACTCTATATTAACCCCAGACAAATACAGTCTATAGGAGCAGCGATGCGTGTTGCGCGCGGGGAGCCACTGCGCGCGATGGGAACGACCGACGCCGAGTGGACAATAGACGGGACCTCCACGGCAGAGACGGAGCGACTGGTGCGTAACGACGTGTATGGCGAACGCTAGGCCACGGGAGCGGTGCGGGGTGATGCGGTGAGGTTGGTGATGATGGTGGTGGTGAGGTGTGGTGATGATGGTGGTGGTGAGGTGTGGTGATGATGGTGCTGTGAGTGAAGATGCGGGGCGATGAGCTGATTTTGATGCGGATGAGGAGAGTTTTGCCGATTAAATCCGAATCTTCGGGGATCAGGATTAAAACCGATTCCGATTCCGCTCAGAACCTTGACTAAGGCAAAGACCCCCCTATAGCCTCAGCAGACTGTTGGGGCAAGTGCTGCGCATACATATACCTATGTAATGACAAGCGGGTACAAGCGTGACACGATTGGAACATGCCGTTCGGCATCAAATCGAGATTAAATCACCAAGGGGCTTGTGCCAGGCTAGGTGCACCTTACACCTATTATAGATACATACACACATACACCTCTACATGTTGCTAATATCTCTTCTATTCACGCGCACAGTTCTCAAATACAAATACATATATATACATGCGCCCATATATACCACAGTTGTTAAAGGATTCAACAGCTTCGGTGGTGAACGGCTTCAAGATCGATTGGCGGTTCTGAAACTCAGAAACCGGTAACCGTTTCCAGTGAAATTTAATCAACGCACGCACCGCCTGAGCGGCACGGTGGCGCGGTGAGTAGCGCTGCCGCCTCACAGCAATAAGGACCCGGGTTCGAATCCTGGCTCGGTTGCCTTTCTGTGTGGAGTTTGCATGTTCTCCCCGTGTCTGCTGTGGGTTTTCGCCGGGTACTCCGGTTTCCTCCCACAGTCCAGACGTAAAGGCGCAGCCCTGCAACAGCGCTCCCGCGGCGGGGCCCCTAACCTCAACCAGGGATTCTCGGGAATGCTCGGAGTACCCACGCTCTCCCATTGCTTTAATTGCCGCGCCGGGGGATGGAGTCGAACCGGTGCGCGGGTCGTTTACTCCTCTGTGGCGGCTGATCTCGACTCTCAGCCGCTCGCGTTCCACGTGTGTTGACGGATGTTGACGATGCGTGCGGCTAATCGGTTACCGGTTTTTTTCAACCGGTTTTCGCTCCGACACCGCTAATGCGGAACGTTCGATTTTAACAACAGAATACGCACAAAACATACAAAAGATACAACGATCTCCCGTATAACCTTAACTTACTGTAGGGTCAAGTGCCGTTAGCGGGCACTTATGAAGACCGACAGGGCAAACATACACACACAAACAGATCCGCACACACGCAGGAATACACTCATACACTCATGCAAAACACGTACATGTATCGACATACATATGCATTCGCACCCAAACTAAAATGTACCCGTTTATATAAATGTACGCATACTCGGACATAACAGTGTAAAGTCAAAACATACGCGGAGTCCGTCGCACACACGCACACACACACACACCTGTCACACACATTGATACAAACACAAAGTTCTCGCGGATAGCCTGTAACAGACTGTTGGGGCAAGTGCTGTTATCGAGCACCTAACACGTCAATGTAAAGGAAAAGATCGCCCATATAACCTTAACGGACTGTAGGGTCGAGTGCACATACACATGTACACACGGTGTCCTCGAGCACACACACTCACACACACCTCTCACACGCAAAGACAAAAATCCCCCATATAGCCTGAACAGACTCTAGGGTCAAGTGCTCTTAGCGAGCACCTATAAAGGTCAGCACGGCACATGAGGAGGTGGGTAACCAGCACCACGCCCGGCCGCCTTTGTCTATTTAGTGGCAATGTTTACACACCGCACTACGTACTCAATTGAGGCTGAGTCGACCTAGTGGTAATAAAAATCGTCACTGGTGTTGGCCGTGAGCGGGATTCGAACTCGGGCCGATGGATTTGTAGGGCAGCGCGCTAACCACTGAGCTACTTTCCCCCACCCGGGAATACAAACACGAGTACACAGGCATATCCGCACGCACACCTGTCACACCTGTCACACACACACACCTGTCATACACACCTGTCACACACACGAAATCGCACAGAGAGAGAGAGGTGCCCCAGCCCGGGGGCATGCCACACACACACACACGTCACACACAAACCTGTCACATACACACACCTGTCACACACAGAGAGAGAGAGAGAGAGGTGCCCCAGCCCAGGGTGGAGCACAGACGGGTGGCCGCGCCCTAACGCGCATACCCGAGGGCACGGAAGCGCGGTCACACACGCCGTCCTTCAGCAGGCGGTCGCGGATCTCCCAGCTGAACATACCCGGGTTCTCGCGCTTGTACTCTTCGATCTTTCGCTCCACGTCGGTGCTCGCCACCTGCTGCACGGGGCCACACGGGAACCGTCAGCGCCGCCGCCACCGCCACCACCACCACAGCCACCATCACCACCGCCGCGTACAAACACAAACATTAATTTGTTCATGATGGTTGTGCCTCAGAGATGTTCTGTCGGGGATAGCCCACGTTGGAAGCATCATAACGCCTGATGATCGTAACGCTTCCAACGTTGGAGGCGAAACGTCGCAAGGGAGAGATGGAGATCGCTCGACACGGATATCACGAAAGAACGGCACCTGGGTGACGAGCACAACGCTCGGCCGCCTTTGTTTCCCTAGTGGCGATGTTTACACAGCGCACTAGGTACTCATTTGAGGCTGAGTCGACCCTAGGGGAGGCCCAGGACCGGTTCAGAAAATCGTCAGTGGTGTTGTTGGTCGTGAGAGGGATTCGAACTCGCGCGCGCGCGAGACACCGGGGCAAGTGAGCCAGTGAGACTCGATCGCTCACTCGGTTACTCACTCGGTCACTCACTCGCCGGGTTACACACTCACCAACTCGACCAATCACACTCGTGCACTCACCCACTCGCGAGCTCGATCAATCACTCGCTCACTCACTCACTCACTCGCACGCACACACACACACACCACCAATCATAGACCCGTGTACTCATTCACAGACTCACTCGCTCACCGACGCATTCGTTCAATCAGTCACGAGTCGATCATTGACAGGCGGTGCGTCGTCCCGCGCGCGCCGCCACTCATTCATTCACCGACGCGACCACTCGTCCCCTCGCTCGTTCGGCGCTTCCGAGGAGCCGCGGGTGTTTGTTCGTTCATTTAGTCGTTCCCCCTCCTCGGCGTCTCGGCTCCCCACGGAGCGATTCATATCGCGATGTCGATGTCGCGATGTTAATATCGCGATATCAATGTCTCAATATTAATATCGTGGTATTAATCGCAGTGATCGCTGGTTTGAAACGCGAGCTGTCTCCTCGAGAGATGCCACGCTCTGCGGCTCCTGAGTGTCCGAGCGTGCTCACAGCGTGTCCACATAGTGCACACAGCGTGTACATAACGTGTACACGGCGTGTATATATTGTGTATACCACACCGTGTACACAACGGGTGGTCGCGCAGTGACGTCGATGAATATCGACTGCTATCGAAGGATCAGCACACGCATCGAATCGCGTAAGATCCACTTTTGTCGATTTACGTATGAGGGTTGTAACGGGCTAGCGTGACCCCTGATGTCACTAGAGGCCGCTACGTTCACTAAATCATTGCTTTAATATAACCAACGGTAGTGATACTCGATTGTGCAAATGAGTCGAAACCGTGAGTCGCGACCATCAAGTTGCATCTGCAGGTGTGAGTCGTCAAACCCAGGTATGTTCTATACGTATGTGTGTGGGATTCCTCCAGCCTGGCTGAGCTTCATCACCAAACCCGGGAGAACCCACTCACGGCTTGGCGGCGAACGCTCGCATCCCGCCGCGTGTGTCCACGACTGTGTGTGTACTGGTCAAACACCACTTCGTGTGCCGTGCCGGCCTTCATAGGTGCTCACTCACCACACTTGCCCCAACAATTCTGTTAAGGCTATACGGGGGTCTTTGTGTCGCCTGGAAACCCGGGATCGTGTGTGTCTCCCCATTCGCTGATGTCTTACACGCCGCGCAAGGTACGCATTTGAGGCTGAGCCAACCTAGGGTAAGCCCACCATCCGTTCAGATTATTCGTCACTGATGTTAGCCGTGAGCGGGAATCGAATCGAACACGGGTCGCCGGGTTTGGAGCCCAGTGCCCAAACTACTTTGCCACCGCTCCTCCAATGTACGCTAAGACAACGATCCCCCCCGTATAGCCCTGAACAGACTGTTGGGGCAAGTGCCGTTAGCGTGGAGCACCTACGAAGGCCGGCACGGACACGCGACGCAACTAACATACGTACAAAGATCCCCCGTGTAGCCTTAACACACTGTGCTGGTCACCCACCCCGTCGTGTGCCGTGTCGACCTTCGTAGGTGCTACTCGCTAACCGGTACTTGACAGTCATACATACACGCACGCATATCCACCACAAAGACAAAGAGCCACCACACACAACAACAACACACAAGACAAAGACAAAGATCCCCTATATAGCCTTAACAGACTGTAGGGACAAGTGCTGTTAGCGAGCACCTATGAAGGTCGACACGGCACACGAGGGGGTGGGTGACCAGCACCACGCCCGGCCGCCTTTGTCTCCCTAGTGGCGATGTTTCCACACCGCACTAGGTACTCATTTGAGGCTGAGTCGACCTAGGGGAGGCCCAGCACACACACGCACACACACAGACATACACAACAACCGCCATTCCGCCACTGAGTGGCTGTGACGTCACCACGGCGCCTGTGCCAGGCCATATCCACGCACACACACAACATATATCCAGTCATACGTGCACACACACACACTCATAGCCACACACACGCGCTCACGTGGTGTCAGTGCGTGGCTGCCCGCGTTCACGCGGCGCGTTCACGAGCCCGCGTGCCATGGCGTGTCGACATGACGACATTCACTGAGTCAACTCGGCCGAGCCAGGAACAGCGGGAGCTCGCGAGAGCCGGCCAACGCGGGCTGGGGGTGGTGGTGGTGATGGTGGTGATGATGGTGGTGATGGATGTGATGGTGGTGTGGGGAGCGGTGTGTCGGTGGTTAGCGCGCTGGGCTACAAATCTGGCGACCCGCGGTCGAATCCCGCTCACGGCCGATACCAGTGACGATATTCTGAACCGGTCCTAGGCCTCCCCTAGGTCGACTCAGCCTCAAATGAGTACCTAGTGCGGTGTGTAAATATTGCCACACTAGGGAGACAAAGGCGGCCGAGCGTGGTGCTGGTCACGCACCTCCTCGTGTGCCGTGTCGACTTTCATAGGTGCTACGCGCTAACGGCACTTGCCCCTACAGTCTGTTAAGGCTATACGGGGGATCTTTGTCTTTGGTTACATATCGCACCGGCGTTGGTGGGGTTGGCAGTGGTGGCAGTGTTCGTGGGAATAACGCTGATGGCAGTGATGATAACACAACTGTGTGGCTGCTGATGGGATGTGTATGGTGTGTGCGGAGGGAGAGACGGGCGTGGGAGGGAGTGTACAGCAGTCTCCTTAGAGACTCCTTAGATAATGCCCAGTCTCATGATGATGCCACTGACGCTGCTGCTAATGATGAGTCAGATGCTGCCGATGATGATTACACTTTTCCGCTCATTCCAATGCGATGCACCATCGCATCCTGGAGTCTAACCCCACCGCGTGGCTGCAGAGAAATTCCCCGGCGATGTCTCCGTAACGTGGCCTCACATCTCTAACGTGGGATTCTCCAAGTGAAATGTAATTGTAATCAATTGATTACAAAAATGCACTTCACGGGTTCGAGCCGGGACTCGAACCCGGGGATCGACTCTGAGTGACCTCCTCCCTGCTCCTCACCGCGTCTCTCGGAGTCTCCCTAGATCTCTACAAATCTCTCTAGGTCTTTCCGCGTGTCTCCGAATCTCTCCGTCTCTCAAAATCACTCTGGGTTTCCCTGAATCTCTTCAAATCTCTTCGAGTCTGCCCGAGTCTGTCTAAGTATATCTGAGTCTCTCCGCGTCTCTCGGGGAGCCGCACAAGGCTCCGTCTGTGCGGCCGAGCTTGTGGGCAGGAGGTGCGGGGGGGACGGGGCGAGTCGCGGCGGGGGAGCGCGGGAGCGCG
>JAZEWU010000032.1:6819222-6832235 GCA_036362915.1 Geotria australis | reverse complement strand
GGGGGCAGGGGGTGGCGGGGGGGCCCCGCGGGGCAGGTTGAGGGATCCGTGGACTAAAATAACAGATTGTGACCAGCGGGGCCAGGCACTGTGGGGAGATGAGTGTCCGTACACGGGGAGGTTTGTCCGAGATGACGCAGCACCGCACCGCGCTTTGATCCCAGCCGCGTCGAGCCGAATCACCCGCAGACCAAGACCCCTCATTCCGATCCCTAAACCAGATTTAAAATGAACTTGTGACAAATCTCATGCATCGAGCTGTGAATACGCACATTAGTACAAATTTGTGACATTATTTTTTCTGGAAATGCCACCTCCGGGGGGTGGTGCAGCTGGGATAGCGACCTTTGAAACGGTCGTGCCCACAGCGCCACCCGTGGTGGTGTCTCTGGCGGTGCTTGTGTTTGCGTGCGTGCGTGTGCGTGTGTGTTGCCGTGCCACGTTGGGTGGGCCCGGCCGCTAGGTACTCAAATGAGTACCTAGTGCGGTGTGCAAACAATGCCACTAGGGAGACAAAGGTGGCCGGGCGTGGTGCTGGTCACCCACCCAGTCATGTGCTGTGTCGACCTTCAAAGGTGTTCGCTAACGACACTTGGCGGCGACCCGTGCCCGCGCGCGCGAGCAGGTGCCCGCCAGCCGTGCAGCGGCGTGGCGTGCGGGCTGGGCGCGGTGTGCGTGTCGGTGCCGGAGGGCGCACCGCCGCGCTGCGTGTGCCAGGCCGCGTGCGCCCACGCCCACAACGCCAGCGTGTGCGGCTCGGACGGCGCCACCTACCGCAGCGCGTGCGAGCTGAACAAGCGGGCGTGCGAGACGGCCACCGACATCCGGCACAAGTTCGCCGGGGAGTGCGGTGAGAGCGGGCGGTGGCGGGAGGGTGGGGTCGGCGAGTCGTGCCGGGATGGGCGACGCCGGGATAAGCACCTCGTTCGCCCTCGGAGGCACCTGCTCACCAAGCCCTAATGCACGCGATAATCTAATTTATTTCTTCCTGATGAAGCTGAAACGTCGTGCTTTCATTGTAAATATCGTGGGTTCGCTCTCCAACATACCAGCGTGCTGAAGCAGTAAAGAATCGGCACGTTTTGTTCCCGTGACAAACCTGACCGATTGGCTGTGAGGCGGGTTTCACGACATATTTTTTACGTGACCTAACCCGTAAAAAGAGATGCTACGGCGGAGAGTCTTACGACACAACTTCATCAGGATCGTTACTGATTCCACCCCGCCTCCGCCGATCGGCACGGTCTGATCCCAGTCCCTCCTCCTTCCCTCCCGTCCCCCCGGCCCTCCCGTAGACCCGTGCGCGGCGGTGCCCCGCGGCCCCGGCGAGGTGTGCCGCGTGTCGCCGCGCTCCCGCCAGGCCGTGCTGCTCCCGTCGCCGGACTCGTGCCCCGCGGCCGCCGGGCGGCCCGTGTGCGCCGACGACGGCGCCACCTACCCCAGCGAGTGCCACATGGAGCGCGCCGGCGCCCGCGACGGCCTCAAGCTGCGCCGGCTGCACGGCGGGGAGTGCGCCGCACACGGTAACCCCCAGCGTTGGTGAGACTCATTGTAGATAGATAAATGTTTTTTTATTACAGCAGAAAAATAGCCAGTGAGCTTGCAAGCTGATTACGGGTTTCCTGCATTGACACAACAAAGACCATGACGACCGTGAAGACGGGAATGCCACCGATACGGGAGCGCTCCGGCGAGCGCCCGCCAACCCGCGCCATCCACGCCGCGGTGCCCCTAACTCCCCACCCCCCACCGCGTGGCCGCAGAGCGGTGCCCGCAGGCGTGCCAGCACGGCGCGCGCTGCGTGGTGGCCGCGGAGGGGGCGGCGCGCTGCTCCTGCGAGCGCGTCGCGTGCGACGCCGCGTTCATCCCGCTGTGCTCCCGCGACGGGCGCACCTTCGCCAACGACTGCGAGCGGCGGCGAGCGGAGTGCCTGGCGCGGGCCGAGATCCCTCTCGACCACGAAGGGCCCTGCAGTGAGCGCGGGGGGGGGCCGGGGGGGGGGCCCGTGGCGGCACAGTTATCATGATATTCGTTGGCAGTATTACTGTTGTTATTTAACGATCGTTTCGCATGCGTATTGCGAGCGGCGGTTTTTTGTTCGCCCGCGTCTGCCCGCCGACTGCCTCTCGTCCCGTGCCCACTCCGCAGAGTCGACGCTGGCGAGCCCGTGCCAGGGCGTGCAGTGCTGGACGGGCGCGCGCTGCGTGCTGAAGGGCGGCGCGGCGGCGTGCGAGTGCCAGGCGGTGTGCCCGGCGCACGTGTACGAGCCGGTGTGCGGCGCCGACAACCACACGCACGCCAGCATGTGCGAGCTCGACAGCATGGCCTGCGCCATGCGGCGCGCCATCGGCGTGCGGCACCGCGGCGCCTGCGGTGAGCGGCGGCGCGGCGCGGGGTCGACGACGCGTGCGTCGAACTCTCGCTCGTAAACTCCGCGCCGGGAGCTCGGGCCGTGAGGCCCGTGGCCCCGATGCTCGGTCGTAGCGTCGAGCCGTCACGGGGCCGAAGCGCGGCTCGTGAATCACCGCGGCGCGTGAATCACCGCGCCGCGGTAAATCGCCGCGCCAAACCAGGGGTGGAACCGTAAACATCCGCGTGCCCGTGACCCGGCGCGGCTCGTGACCCCGCGACCCCTTCCCCGTGAGTCACGGCGTGGCGGCCGCCCCGCCGCGCGTTTGTTTTCACCGTAAAAGCCCGATTATACGGCGTGGGGCGGGGGTCGTACAGCTGCGATGACGGTGGTGGTGGGGGGGGGCGGTGATGGGGGGGGGCATGGACCCTGCCCGCTCCTCACCGCGGGCGCACCTCTGCCCGCTCCAGCCCGTGGGTGTTTGCGAGTGCCGCGTTCCCGCAACAGCCTTTCCCGCGCTGTTTGTGTTTCATTAAACGCGGGTCTCGGCGTCCGCTCCGTGTTTTGATAAAATCGGCGGCGGCTGAGCCTCCGCGATCGCGACTCCGCCCCGGCCTGAGCTCCGCGCGTCTCCCCACGTATCCCCACGTCTTCCCGCATATCCCCGCGTCTCCCCGCGTCTCCGCGTGTCTCTCCGCGTCTCCGCGTGTCTCTCCGCACGTCTCGCTATGTTTTCTGTTCCGCGCGCGTCGAGGCGAGGCTTACCGCTCGGGGCATAATCCTCGCTCTGCCGCCTCAGCGCTGCTCCCGCTGCGCTCCCCGGACTAACCGTGCCGTGAACCTGGCCTCTGGCCCGCTGCCTGAGCTAGCAAGGTGCCTGGCTTGGAGCCTGACTCGCCGTCTGCCTGGCTGAGCTTCCCACTAGCCGGACACCTGCGTGGGGGCCCAACTAGCTGGGAGCCTGCCACACGAGTCACCCGGTTAAGCGCCCGACTTAGAGTGCCTGCGTGATTAACCGGCCTGATTGCCTTGCCGAGCGCTTCGCGATTTCATTGCATTTCTGGGCCACTTGGCTCGGCGTCTGGCTCATTAACTGCCTGTCCGTCTGTCTAATCCGGTCGAGTGACTGCATACCTACACGCCTGTCTCACCGCCTGTCCGCTCGTGTGTCTGCCTGCCTGTGCGTGCGTGCGTGTGTGCCGCGGTTTGCCCGACCCCGTGACGACCGACCTTCTGGCCGTGACGTCGCATGGCCTGTGACCTCCCCCGGGGGAAAACCGCGCTCGCCCGCTCGTCCTCCTCCACCCTCGCCCGCCCGCCATCGCCCGTCATCGCCCGCCCGGCCCGTCGCCCCGTCGCCCCGTCGCGCCGCCCGACGCAGACCGCTGCTCGGGCTGCCGCTTCGGCGCGGTGTGCGACGCCGAGGCGGCGCGCTGCGTGTGCCCGGGCGTGTGCGCCGGCGCCCGCAGCCCCGTGTGCGGCACGGACGGACGCACGCACGCCAGCGAGTGCGACATGAACGTGCGCGCGTGCGCCGAGCAGCGCCACATCGCCGTGGCGGCGCGCGGCGAGTGCAGTAAGTGTGACCCCCGCCGCGGCGCCGCCGGGAAGTCATCGCCAACGTCACCGTGATCGCCGTCACCATCACGACCATCATCACCACTGCGCGTGTGACCCCTAACCCCCATCCTCGCCCCCCCGGCAGAGACGTGCAGCGGGGAGGTGTGCGCGTTTGGCGCGGTGTGCGTGTCGGGGCGCTGCTCGTGCCCGCCGTGCCACCCGGGGGCGGGCGGCCCGCCCGTGTGCGGCAGCGACGGGCGCAACTACTCGAGCGCCTGCGAGCTGCGCCTGGCCGCGTGCCGCCTGCGCCAGCCCCTCAACGTCACCCACGACGGCGCCTGCAGTGGCGAGCCCGCGGGAGGTTCGTGCCGATCGCGCGGTCGACCCGGACGTCGGCCGGGGGTTGGCGGGTCGCCTCCCCGTGGCGACGAGCAGGAGCCGTACCCTCGTCTTGCCGGGACAAATCCGTACAGCGGCGGTCCCCAAACTGTGCGCCGCGGCGCTCTGGGGCAGCTAACTCACAGGGGCGCCACGGGATATTCCAAATCTTCGATATTTGCCATGTATTTTCTGACTTTGGGGCGCTGTGGACTGATAGAGTGTTTCCCCTCTTATGCGTGGGTCGCATTCGGGTGCTCCGGTTTGCTCCTACATATAGACACTCGTTAATTGGCCGATTCAAGTTTATCGCCTTGCCGACTATATCGCTCCCGGTGCCCTCTGACGGACCGGTGTCCCATCCTGGTCACCCACCTCGTCGTGTGCCGCGTCGACCTTCACGGGTGCTGCTCGCTTGCGGCGCTCGGCCCTGCGGTCCGTCGCGGCTCCACGGGGGGATGTCCCGCGTGTGCTGTGCGCGCGGCGCGCAGACTGCGAGCAGGACGTGGGGTCGTCGGGGTCGGGCGACGTGTGTCTGGAGGAGCGCTGCCTCCGCTTCGGGGGACAGTGGGACGCGGACGTGGAGGGACTCCGCTGCCTCTGTGACTTCGCCTGCCACAGCGTTGCGCTCAGCCCGGTGGGGGCCCCCCCGCCACCCCCCCGAACCCCCCCCGTATCCCTCACCCACCCCACACACCCCCCTCCCCCTGCACACTCACTACTCCTGCCAGTAGTGTCGCGGTTAGCGCGCTTCACTACGAACCCGGCGACCCGAGTTAGCTTCCCGGCATCGGCCCAGTATCCTTTGACGATATTCCGAACCATTCCTGGAACCTCCGCTAGGTCAACGCAGCCTCAAATGAGTACCCGGTGCGTAATCGTCACCACTAGGGAGACAAAGGCGACGGCACTTGACCGCACGGTCTGCTGTGTCACTGTGCAGGTGTGCGGCTCGGACGGGGTGACGTACGCCAGCGAGTGCGAGCTGAAGAAGCGGCGGTGCGAGCGGCAGATCGATCTCACGCTGGCGCGCCTCGCGCCCTGCAGCCGCGGTGAGCACGTGTGTGTGGAGGAGGTTTGCGAAGGACGCTACTGGGCAGTTGGAGGCCGTCACCATACAACAACAATAGAGGGGCGCAGGAGCAACGCTCACGACAGTGAGCCGAGCGCCGGGCGGATACATCCGAGCAATCTGGCACGGTCGGGAGCACAGGTGGTGCCCCGGACAGTCATCTCAGTCAGTCAGCCCGTGACAGCTGGGTCTGTCCCGTGACCTCTTGTCAGCGAGCCTTCAACACTCTGTGTGATAGCCTCAAGGTGCACCTGGCCTGGCACAGGCGCCGTGGTGACGTCACCGCCACTTAGTGGCGAACGGCCGTTGTTGTGTTTGAGTGATTGATAGTACGTGTGCGCGTTAACGCACGTGCCTCCCCCCCCCACCGACAGAACCCACGACCTCCGCCGACCCCGTGGCCCACTGCAGCCAATCGGTGTACGGCTGCTGCCCCGACAACCAGACGGCCGCCCTGGGCGTGGGCCTCGCCGGCTGCCCCAGTGAGTGACGCGATGGGTGACGGCGCGTCCTACGATCGTGATCTCGCGACGCCGACACACGTCTCGTGCGTGTCACCCACACGCGTGTGCTTGCGCGTGTCCCCCGCGCGCGCGTGTCCGTCGCGTGCGGCCTGCACAGGCACGTGCGCGTGTAACCGGCACGGCTCGTACGGCCCGGGCTGCGACGCGGCGACGGCGCAGTGCTCGTGCAAGCCCGGCGTGGGCGGCCTCAAGTGCGACCGCTGCGAACCCAGCTTCTGGAACTTCCGAGGCATCGTCGTGGAGGAGCAGCCCGGGTGCATCCGTACGTAGTGCCTCGGAGGCGGCGCCGGTGGTGGTGATCGGCGGAGGTGGCCGGTGTGTCGTGGTGGTGACGATGATGTCGGTGCTTAGATAGATAGAAAGATGTTTATAATTGCAGCAAAAAAATCCAAGTGAGCCTGCAAGCTCTTTGCGGGATTCCTGTGACGCAAATGGTGGTGGCGATGATGACGTCGTTGAAGCTCGTCGCGTTGATCCCGGTGGTCACGGTGCTGCCCCCGCTGCCCCCACTGCCCCCGCTGCCCCCAGCGTGCAAGTGCGACCCCGCGGGCTCCGTGCGGGACGACTGCGAGCAGATGACCGGCCGCTGCTCCTGCAAGGACGGCATCCTGGGGCCCAAGTGCAGCCAGTGCCCGCCCGGGGAGGCCATGGGGCCCGCAGGCTGCCGGGAAGGTGCGGATTGTGTGTGTACGTGTTTGTGTGGCCGCGCGTGCGCTCGTGAGCCTCAAAGTGCGTATGGGCTGGCACAAGAGCCGTGGTGATGTTCCCGCCGCAAATAGCGGTTGTTGTTGTTGTTGCTCTTGTGTTAATTGATAGATAAGATGATGGTTGCTCTTCAGTGCTGTTCTTTCGGGATAGCCACGTCGAGCGCGTTCCCTCTCGCGACGTTTCGCCTCTCACGTTGGAAGCATCATATCAAGTTTTGCAATTGCAGCTCGGCAGAAATTTTTATTCTAATTTGGATATACGATTGCTCATCGGTGGTAGTGACTGTAGCCTCAAGCTCATGGCAATATTGTTAACGAGCACCCGTGACTGCTGCGACCGTGCGTGACCATACGTGACCACGCGTGACCGTGTGTACGTGCGCGTGTGTGTGCGTTCATGTGTGACCGTGCGTGCGTGTGTGCAGAGCCGACGCCGGCGTCATGCGGCCTGCTGTCGTGCCGATTCGGCGCCGTGTGCGTGGAGGAGGGCGGCATGGCGCGCTGCGAGTGCCCCACCGTGTGCTCCGAGCGCAACCGCACGCGGGTGAGCCCTTGCCATGCACACACGCACACGACCCACTGGATCCCGCGTGCGTGTGTGCGAGCTGCGTGGACTCGCCGATGACCGGTACCAGCGGTGTCAAGATCGACCTCTGAGGAAGAAGTTCGTGAAGGATGCTACTGGCCAGTTGGAGGCAGTCGCCTTCCAACAACAACGGAGGGCGGAGGAGCGACGCTCACAACAGCGAGCCGAGCGCCGGGTGGCTTAAACTCAGGGATCTGGCGCAGCAGGGAGCACAGGCGGTGCCCCAAGCCAGTCATCTCAGTCAGTCAGCCAGTGGCACCTGGGTCTGTCCCGTGACCTCCTGTCGGCGAGCCTTCGACACTCTGCGTGATAGCCTCAAGGTGCACCTGGCCTTGCAAATTTGCCAGACACTTTGTGGCAAACGGCGGCGGTTGCCGTTGTAGTCGCTGCATTCCCGCGCGTGCCCGTGTGCCCGTGCGAGCGCAGGTGTGCGGTTCGGACGGGGTGACCTACGCCGACCAGTGCCAGCTCAGCACCATCGCGTGCCGCCAGGGGACGGCCATCTCCATCGCGTCGCACGGGCCCTGCCCAGGTCTCGCGCGCGGAAAGACACCCGCTCGTAACGCTCGCTCACCGGCTCGCTCCGTCGCGATCGCCGTCGTCGCTATCAAAGCTCACGTCGTCGTCGTCGCGGCGTCGTCGTGTCGCCCGCAGAGCCCGTCCCCCCGTTCCATGTGCCGGGGGGCCCCGACGCGGGGCCGCTGCGGCCCCCCCCCACCCCGGGCCGCCCCGTCGACGACCCCGTGGTGACGCCGCCCTCACACGCCGTCGAGCGGCCGCCGCCAACGCAGACCACGTGGGGGCCGCACACGCCTCGCGGAGCCGGCACCACGGCCGTCAGGAAACACGACGGCGTGAGCATCACACACACACGCACGGAGACACACGCGCACGCGGACACGAACGCGGAGGCGTGTTGCTGTGGGTGACGTCGCTGCTCGTGCGATCGCCGCGGCGGTACTGACGGTGTCCGCGTGCGCCAGGGCGCGGTGGAGGGGCCCCCGCCGCCCGAGGAGGAGGGCAGCGGCGCCACCAGCGGCGACGGATCGGACCAGGAGGGCAGCGGCGCCGGTGAGACGGCGCGGGCCGCCGTTCGCCGCACACGGCACCGCGCACGCCACCGGTTGCAGTTCCGGTTGCGGTTGTGCCTCCGTGTCGGTAACTTCTGTGATCGTCCATTCGTTAGGGCCGTCGTGAGATCATCACTATAATAATAATAAAAACAAACGCCGATCGTAAGTTTTCTATCGGGGTTGCGGTGCGGTATCACCGCGCTCGCTTGCGCGGTGCTCCCTCGAGACCCCTCCGTGCCACCCCCCTTCCTTGCCGCGCTTCCTTCCCCCCCCTGCTGCGGTAGACGAGAGTGGAGCGGCGGTGAAGCCGGTCCCGGTGCCTGCCATGAACGGCTCGATTGCGGAGCGCTCGTCGTGCGAGAACTCCCCGTTCGGCTGCTGCCCTGACGGGCGCACGCCGGCCTCCGACCCCACCGCCTCCTCCTGCCCAGGTGACGCGCGGTGACACACGGGTGACGAGGGGTGACGGGGGATGACACCGGGGTCATGGACGGGTCGTGGAGTGAGTGCGTGCATGCGTGAGTGCGAGCGGGCGAGTGGATGAGCGGGTAAGTCAGTGATTTTGTGCAATTTGGCATGGTCGGGGGCACAGCTGATGCCCCAGCCAGTCATCTCAGTCAGTCATCCAGCGCGTGGCACCTAGGTCTGTCCCATGACCTCCAGTCAGCGATTCGTTTGACTCTCTGCGTGGCCTCAAGGTGCCCCTGGCCTGGCGCAGGCGCCGCGGTGACGTCACCGCCACTTAGTGGCAAACCGCGGCTGTTGTTGATTGTGTGAGTGGGCGAGTGAGCGGATAACCAGGTGAGTGGGCGGGTTAGTGAGTGACTGAGCGCGCGTGCCGCGTGTGCGCGTGCAGCGACGCGCGTCGTGCTGGCCCAGCTGTCGATCGAGGAGCTGGAGGGCGCCGAGACAACGTTCGGCGCCTGGCTCTCGGACCCGACCTCCGAGCAGTTCGCCGAGACGCTCAGCAGCACCGAGAACGCCGTGAGTTCCACCCAGCGTGTGTGAGGTGCACCTGGCCTGGCGCAGGCGCCGTGGTGACGTCACCGCCACCTAGTGGCGAATGGCGGTTGTTGTTGTCGTCGTATCTGTATAAGTGCTACCTACTCGCTAACAGCACTTGACCCTACAGTGTGTTAAGGCTACCCGGGGGATCTGTGTGTGTGTGCAGCTGAGCGACGTGCTGCAGCACTCGGAGGTGCGCCAGTCGTTCCGCAGCGCCCGCGTGGTCCGCTTCGGGCCCGCGCCCACCGACGGGCACATCCAGGCCGACGTCGAGTTGCACTTTGACCCCAGTAAGAGCCGCGGTGGTGGTGATGGTCGTGGCGGTGGTGGCTGTGGTGGTGGTGGTAGTGGCGGTTGTGGCGGTGGTTTCTCGTGGTGACTTTGATGGTGCTGGTGGTGATGGCGGTGATGGTGGTATCAAGATCAGCAACAGCGTCTCGTGACCCCCACATGTCTGCACCCTCTGACCCCGCGCGTGCCCGCGCCCAGACTCGCGCGTGTCGGCGGAGGAGGTGCGGAGAGCGCTGCTCAAGGCGCTCCGCTCGCACCGCAAACGCGGCATCGTCGTCAGCAAGCCGGACCACGCGCACGTCGTGCTGCGCATGCCCGGTACGGCCGCGGGGATCGCGCGCGATGCGACCGGGGTCCTTGCGCGATCGTCGGCGATCCCGCACGGTCGTACGGGATTATAGGGAAGTTCGAGGGAAAATATGTGATTGGACGGGCTCGTAAGCAATCCCGAGGCATCGCGCAAGATTCTGTGGGATCGTCCGGTACTTGCTGCGGCGTCACCCGTCGATCGTTACGCTCGCGACTCGTGCTCCGAATCTGCAGCAGCAGCAGCTCTCCTCTCCGTGACCTCCCCGCGTCTCTCTCTCTCTCTCCGCGGCAGCGACGCCGCCCCCGGCGGTCGCCACCGTCTCGTCGCTCACGGCCGCGACGGCCACCGTCCCGGCGCTCGCCCGCCCGCCCGCTCCGCCGTCTCCGCCGGCGGCGGCGGCGGCGGCGGCGAGGCCCGCGGCGCCGTCCGTGGCGCCGTCGGCCGCTCCGCCCAAGCAGCGCCGGCCCCGGCCGCGGGGCCGCGACGGCTGCGCCAGCGACCCGTGCCTCCACGGGGGCCAGTGCCGCGCCGAGAAGCCATCGGGCTACACCTGCATCTGCCCCGCCGGGCGCGGCGGCACCGTCTGTGAGCAAGGCAGGTTCAGCAATCCCCCCAACGCCACCGTACGCAAACCGACGTCACCGTCGATGAGGCGGAAAAGCAACTTACATTTCACAGCAGCGCGGTCGTATCGCGACGCGCTTTCCGTGCCGGATTAATTTCCGCCTCCTCCGTCGGCCTCGCAGAGATCCGCTACCACCAGCCGGCGTTCGGCGGCGAGTCGTTCCTGGCGTTCCCCAAGATCGCCGCGTTCTACACGGTGCGCGTGAGCCTGCAGTTCCGCTCGGCGCGGCCCGCCGGCCTCCTGCTCTACACGAGCCAGGCGCACGGACGCGACTTCTTCTCGCTCGCCCTCGTCAACGGATTCGTGCAGCTGCGGTCAGCTCCCCCGACCCAGACCCGACCCCGACCCACATGCCCCCCCCGACTCCGACCCCGATTCGCCCTGCACGACCACCCCCCGGAAAATAACCAAGATCCGCGAAGTTATCGAGATCCAAAATAACCCAGGAAATATGTATCGCGAAAAAAGAAGTGCGGATCCAGTTGAGCCGATCTTGGCGGACTGTCTTAAATAAAAGCAAATACACTCAGCGGCTCATCTCGAACAATAATCAGAGGAGTCTACTCATAGCAAGGAGCAATTATGGGATCAAGCAGGCAGAGGAAAGGAACCCCATGGCCTCTAATAATGATCAAGGATCAAGGGACCCCGCCCATACAACGCATCTGTTTACTTCGTTTGTTGAATGTGTCTCCGCGTACCTGTCGTGGGCACCCCCCCGTGCCCCCCCCACCCCCCACCCCGTGCAGGTACAACCTGGGCTCGGGCGTGGCGGTGATCACGAGCCGTGCGGAGGTGCAGCTGGGCCGCTGGTACCGCGTGGACGTGCAGCGCAACCGGCGCGCCGGCTCGCTGGCCGTGGGCGACGAGACCCCCGTGGAGGGGGAGAGCCCCCCCGGATCCGAGGGGCTCAACCTCGACAGCGACCTCTTCGTCGGCGGGGCGCCCCCCGACGTCATGGCGAGGTGAGCGCGACGCGGGAGTCGTCGTAATGGCGGCGACGATAACCGCCCCTCGATCGCGCGAACGAAGAGCTTCTACGTCGAACGAATTTACCGTAACCGATAAGATTATTTAGAGAAATGAAAACGTATTGATGGAGGGTTTCACGGCTCGATTCACGTCCGATGATCGCTCGACACGGCTATCCGGAAAGAACAGCCCTGAAGAGCAACCATCAGAAATTAAAACGTCCATAATTGCCTCCCACTAATCCCCCTCTGCTCCTCCTCCTCCCCTCGTCGCCCCTCCTCCGCCCCCCCTCCTCAGTGTGAAGCAGCAGGCGCTGGTGGAGCAGGGGCTGACGGGCTGCCTGAGTCAGCTGCTCATCAACGACGTCGCTTACAACCTGCAGGTGCGTGGCTGCCGTGGTGGGGTGGCGGGGCAGCCCACCCTCCCCAGCTCTCACACCCGCCCGTCGCCCCGCGTGTTGGCGCTGCCCGCTAGCCGTGGGCCCCAGCCGCTCCCGTGCCGACCCCGCGAGCGCGCGCGCGTGCGCCGCGCTGGCCTTCGTAGGTGCTCCTCGCGAACAGCGCTTGACCCTGCAGTCTGTGAAGGCTGCGTGGGGGATCTTTGCCTTTGTGCTGCGCTGCCGGTCGCAGATCCAGGGCGGCGAGGTGCAGTACGGCCAGGGCGTGGGCGAGTGCGGCAACAACCCGTGCCGCCCCAACCCGTGCCGCAACAACGCCAAGTGCCAGATGAGGGAGGCCGAGGCCTACCAGTGCATCTGCCAGCAGGGGTACACCGGTACGCACGCACGCGCACATGCACACGCGTGCACAAACTCCACACAGAAAGGCGCCCGAGGCGGGAAATCGAATCGCCTTGGGCAAGACCGCTCTTTTCCGCGAGGGCGCCGACGCTACCACTGCAAGCGCAATAGCGGGAACATAGCGAACAACAACAAACGCTAACGTGCCGCGTCACCCCCCCGCCACCCGCCCCCCGCCCCCGCCAGGCCCGACGTGTGCCGACGAGCAGGACGCGTGCGAGCCCAGCCCGTGCCACCCGGCGTCGCGCTGCCTCGTGCTGCCTCGCGGCGGCTTCCAGTGCGAGTGCCCCCTCGGGCGCGAGGGCAAGCTCTGCGACCAAGGTGCCCGCGGTGGTGGGGGGCGCGGTGGGGGGAGGGGCGCAGTGGGGGGGGGGCGGCGCGTGCGTACGTTTGACGCGTGTGCGTGTGTGTGCGTGCGTGTTGGAGGAGCGACGCTCACGACAGCGAGCCGGGCGCCGCGCGGATAAAGCGTAAACGGTGCGGCCGGCGTGACGGCGCCCTCTTCCATGTGTTGCCCCCAGACGTGACGGTGGACAAGGCCTCGGCCTTCATCCCGGCCTTCAACGGCCTCACGTCGTACATCGAGCGCGAGAGCCTGGAGTCCGTCAGCTCGTCGCACCAGTGAGTGGCGGCGCGCCGGGCTAATCCCAGGCGGAGTGACGCGCTCGCGGTTACGTTGTGGTATGGTCAAACTACCCTTCCAGGGAGCCGCACTGCGCGGAGGCACCTGTGTGCAGTGCCACGCTGATGAGTCGTCACCC
>JAZEWU010000032.1:6787764-6802010 GCA_036362915.1 Geotria australis | reverse complement strand
CCCTCCACCCCCTCCCTGCTCACCCCCTCCCTCTCCCGTGAGAGCTGGGTTTGTGTGTTCAGGTGTGAGTCCCTAGGTCGGCTCAGCCTTAAACGAGTGCCCGGGGCGGTGTGTAAACATCAACAATGGGGAGACAAAGGCGGCCGAGCGTAACGGTAACAGAACATGGTTTATACGAGGAATATCTGCATGGACGTGATGGTGTCTGCGTTGTTATGTCCGTGTGTCTCTGTCCACCTGTCCCTCTGCCTCTTTCTTCGTCCGATCGCCGGTGCTTCTGTGTGTCTGCCTGTCTGTCTCTAACTCTGTCTCCCGTGTCTCTCTCTCTCTGTCTCCGTGTCTCCGCCTGTGTCTCTAACCCGAGACGCGCGCTTGTCCCCGCGTTCCGTGCATTCCTTTGGCTTGCCTCGATAAACCCCGCGCGCTGTCATTCCTGCTGCCCGCTACAAAGACAAAGATCCCCCCGTATAGCCTTGGCGGACTGTAGGGTCAAGGGCTGCTCGCGAGTAGCACCAATAAAGGCCAGCACGCCAACACGAGGAGGGTGGGTGGCCAGCACCACGCCCGATAGAACTCGGGTCGTCGACCGGTCTTCGATTCCAGCTCACGGCCAACATCAGTGACGATCATCTGAACCGGTCCAGGGCCTCCCCTAGGTCGACTCAGCCTCAAATGAGTACCTGATGCGATGTGCGATCTTTCGGTATATTCGAAGCAGCCTTAATAATTAAATATTTGTTCCTATGTTTTTTATTGGTTGTTTATTTCTTTCAATGTTGATATGCCGTTCTCTTCGCGGCCCTTGTGCAGCGCTTTGTGACCCTCGGGTAAAAGGCGCTATATAAAACGATATTATTATTATCATCGCCATTCGGCAGACAATGAGATTATATTATTAATCATGGCGCGGTGAGGAGCGCTGCCGCCTCACAGCAAGAAGTCCCCGGGTTCGAATCCCGGCTCGGCTTCCTTTCTGTGTGGAGTTTGCATGTTCTCCCCGTGTCCGCATGGATTTTCGCCGGGTACTCCGGTTTTCTCCCACAGTCCAAAGACATGCTGCTGCATACGTTAATTGGCCTGCCCTATGATGGACTGGCGTCCCATCCCGATAATAGCCGTGCCTTGCCCGTTGTGTCTGCCGGGATAGGATCAGGCTCACCGCAACCGTGTACAGGATTAAGCGGTTTCTGACCATGCTGATGATGAGAAAGGGAGCACTCGACACGACTATCCCGAAAGAGCAACTTTGAAAAGCAACACAGAAAGGTCAGTGTTTCGCGTGCATGGTGTCGGGG
This sequence comes from Geotria australis, assembly GCA_036362915.1. NCBI lineage: Eukaryota > Metazoa > Chordata > Hyperoartia > Petromyzontiformes > Geotriidae > Geotria > Geotria australis. Next base: position 6,800,715 of record JAZEWU010000032.1, on the reverse strand, counting down.
TGGCTTCATCCAGAAATTCGCATGTCTGTTGTGTCAATGCAGGAATCCCGTAAAGAGCTTGCAAGCTCACTGGGTATTTTTCTGCTGTAATAATAAACATCAATCTTCGGCCTCTGCTGCTGCACGGCCCGATTCCCAGCGGCGTGTCGCGGCTCCATGGGGGAGGGTACAGTGTCTCTATTACGTAACCGGCACAGGAGCGGTGGGATGAATGGTTGCGTCAACGCCGGCACTGGAGTCACTTGCATCGATCACGACTGGTCACGCGGGGATCTTTGCCCAAAGACAGAGATCCCAGCGTATAGCCTCTAGCAGGCTGTTGGGGGCAAGTGCTGCTCTAAAGTAGCACCTATCAAGGCCGGCACGGCACACGAGGAAGTGTGGCACACCGCACCAGATATTCATTAGGGGGCGAGTCTACATAGGGGCGGCGCCAGAACCGGTTCCGATAATCGCGACTGGCGTTGAGCGGGATTCTCCCCGGGTCCGCGTGGGTTTCGCCGGGCACTGTGGTTTCCTCCTACAGTCCAAAGACATGCGGCTACACAGGTTAATTGGCCTGCGGACTACATTGCCCTGCCTTGCGCCCTGTGTTTGCCGGTATAGGCTCCTGCTCGCCGCAACCCTGTGCAGGATTAAGCGGTTTCTGACAATGGATGGATGGATGGCGTTGACCGCGAGCGGGATTCGAACTCTGGTGGCCGTGTTCCCGTGGCCCTCCCATGGCGTGGGAGGGGAGAGGGGAGCGAATGGGAGGCCACCGCATCGTGACTGGGTGCGCCAGCTTCCTCCTCGGCGGCAGCCAGGACCCGGACGCGAACCGCGCCCACGCAACTTCAGCGGCCACATTCCACGCTCCCTCGCTCACCCGCTCGCTCCCGAGCGTGTTGCTGTTCTTGCGACTCAAGGTGAGCGATATACCTACCTGTGCGAGACCGGGGCGCGAAATCCTGGCTTACAGACACCCGACCTGGTCCCAACCACTCGGTTACAATGAAACATCATCATCATCAACAGCAGCAGCATCAGCAGTATCGTCATCAGCAGCAGCTACTGCTCCGTTCTCGTGGGGCAAGGGGCTTGTTCGCCCATCATCATCATCATCATCTCCAGCCAGGATCGCTCCACTGCTGGATGAGCGCCTCCGATACCTGGCTAGATATGTGGCTGTGGCCGGCTGCGGAAGTCGTATTATTTTCTCCGGCTCGCCGCTCAACTGGGGCGGCTGCGCACGTGACTGGCGAGCGAGCGGCATACTGAACGGCGTGTGCCGGGACGAGACACCCCCCGGGGGGCCGTGCGGACGTGTACGGGGATGGCTGCGCGGTAACTCGTCCGTGCGGCCCTACTTTATCCGCTGCTGGATGAGTGCCACCTCCCCGGCGAGTTTCCGTGTCGAGTCGGCGCCGCTGTCACACGCGGCAAGGTCGCCGCCTGCTGTTCACACTGCGCAGGGCCCCCGGGACAAGACGCGGAATCTGTCGGGTCGATACGAACCCTCTCTCTATGGAGCAATAATAATGACTGTGTCGATGTAGGTTTTCACGGCTCGACCCATCGTAATAATTACTCACAACGCGCGCCACGCTAATCATTCAATGTCTAACGTATCCGTGATTTATATTGACCATTATTTTGTTTTTCTTTGCCCCATTCATTTTTAAGTTAACCTTCTGGAATAATACAGTCTACCTGTCTTTTGCTTACATTACATTACGCTGCCGTTAGTCTACGCAAATATGAAGCCGCCTTCGAGGATGTAATGGGGGTCACAATACATCTGGACCACCCGGCAGACACGAGCTGTACTGTATTGCTCGGTACTGACCCCTAGTGGGGAGCATAGCGGTAGAGCACAGCACAGCCAGGACCGCACACGGTAGTGCCGGCCACCTACCCACCCGCCCGCCCCGTCGTGTGCCGTGCCGTCCTTCACCGCGGCTGCTCGCTGACGGCACTTGACCCAGCAGGCGTTTGAGGCTACACGGGGGATCTTTGTCTCTGGTGTGTGTGTGTGCGCGCGTAGTGCTGTCCGTGCCGCCGTCATGAACGTGGACCACGAGGTGTCGCTGCTGGTGGAGGAAATCAAGCGGCTGGGGCAGCCCGGTACAGGATCCACTCGGAAGCGCTGATCTGCCATTTCCCCCGTGCCCTCTCTCCCGTGCCCTCTCCTCCGTGCCCTGTCGCCGTGCCATCTCCGTACTGAGTACCGCGGGATGTGCATCCCTTTACTGTGTACCGAGTGCCGGGCGCCGGCCGCGGAGCCGGCATCCACATCCCATCTTGGCTCGCTAGGCGGCGCCACTGCCATCATCACCCTGCCCACAGACACAGCAATGTCCATCGCACGGCCGGAGTGTGTGTATCTGAATTGTCGCTGTTGGGCTTTAACCAAGGGAAGCGCAGAGCCACTTGTAATGCGTGTAGGTGTTGTGCGGTTGTTGGTAAACGGCACCTCTCCAGCACTCATCGCATCCTCCACCGCTGCCCATCTTCGAAACATCATCATCGTCATCTCAGCTCACCCTCTCCCCGTCTCTCCGCATCCCATCGTCCACCTGTTCTCAACCCTCCTCCTCCCCCATCACCTCATCCTTCTCCTACCTGGCCTTCACCTCATCCTCCCTCACCAGCAGCCTCTCCACACGCCTCCCATCCTCACCGTCTCTCCTCCACTTGGCGTGTTTGTTGTGTCAATGCAGGAATCCCGTTAAGAGCTTGCAAGCTCACCGGGTATTTTCCTGCTGCAAATAACAACACATCTATCTATCTATCAACTGCCCCCTCCCGCCCCAGGCCAGGACGGTCTCGTGCGGGTGAAGTTCGGGACGCTGTTCGCCGACGACCGCTGTGCCAACCTGTTTGAGGCGCTGGTGGGCACGCTGCGTGCCGCCAAGCGCCGCAAGCTGGTCACCTACGAGGGCGAGGTGCTGCTGCAGGGCGCCCACGACCAGGTGGACATCGTGCTGCTGGCGCAGGCCTGACGCCCCGCGGGCCCACGGGGGCCGTCGGCGGCCCGGGGGCCTCCGCCAAGCGGCCGCCGCTTGTGCGCGTACGGCTAGATCACGGTCAGCCGTGGTCGATCTGCTGCTGGATGAAAGCCTCCCTCCCCCCCCCACCCACGTTGCGACTATCTCTCACGGCCTGGCCCGTGTTACAAAGCACACGATTGGCCCGTGTAGCCTCAGAGACTGTCGGGGCAGGAGGTGTTTGGCGAGCCTGCGGCTTGTACTGGATGTAGGTCTCTCACGGCTCGATTCGTGATGGTTGCTCTTCGGAGCTGGTTTTTTTTCCAGGATGGCTGCGTCGAGCGATCCTCTCCCTCGCGACGTTTCGCCGGCCAACGTTGGAAGCGTGATCAGGCCTTGTGTTTTTATCTCGGAGGGATGTGCGAGTGTGATGGTGACGTGACGGTGACGTGACGGTGACGTGCGTTGTGACGCCGGTCGTGGAGGCGCCGAGCGGGTCGTGATTATCGAGCGGGAGTTTCATCCCAAGCGGATGGTGGCCGGGCTGCTGCTGACGCCGATGATTTGTAAGTGTGCAGGAGTGGCCGCTTAGTCTCTGCCAATGCCATTGTTGCCAATGTTGCAATTGTCACGCGTATGATTGTCACACGTTTTATCACGCATTCATGATGGGTCAGGAGATCCGTGTGCACACGTGATGGATCAACGCTGCCACTCGCCAACGCCGGCGTTTTTCACTGGAATTAATATTTCGGAGTGACCTGTGCGGAATTGTGAGATGTGAAATATATTTTTGTGCAACCGTATACGTTTTGAATCCTAAACAATAAAACGGACCCGCTTCTTAAGCGAGACTAGTGGCGTTGTGTTCACCGCGGCCCGTGTCTGCACCCGGTGTAAATCCATGGAGGCACTTGGACAGTGCGGTTTCCTTGCTACGCCTCTGAGTCGTTCTCGTTCCGAATTAATACCTTCGAAATTGAATGAATAAATAGAGTTAAAAAAATGTGATGCATGAGGGTTAACATTTAAGAGGGCAGCTGGACTCGAACCCTGTGGACCCCTGGGAGGGTGCAGTGTGGATGGCACGGACTGCTGTGTAGCTTGGTTAATCATTACGCATGCGTTTTACAATGAACTAGGACCCAGATCAAACAGAGGGCCCCAGCTATAAACATCTGGCGTTTGGCCAGCTCTGGTGAGACACTAGTGAGACACTCCGTGTCCAAATCCACCCGGGTCCCTCTCGTGTCGAACACAATGCTGCTGAAATGAGCTTCCACGTGTCGGAGGAGCGGGCTATGCAATAAGTGAGAGAGTTTGTGCAGGTGAGCGTGTAGCGCTTTGTGACCCTCGGGTGAAAGGCGCTATATAAATGCTATTATTATTATTATTACTGGTGAGTACAGGTAAGTGGGGGGAGCGGTGGCTCAGTGGTTAGCTCGCTGGCCTAGAAATCTGGCGACCAGAGTTAGATCCCGCTCACGGCCACCACCAGTGACAATTTTGTGAACCGGTTCTGAACCTCCCCTGGGTCGACTCAGCCTCAAACGAGTAACTGGTGTGCTGCGTAAACATCGCCACTAGGGAGACAAAGACGGCCGGGTGCGGTGTTGTCCACGCAGCCCGGGGAACCACACAGAAGCCGCTCGTACGGTGCCGACAGAGGGCGCCCGCGTTGTGGGGACGCGAGCCCGCGCACCGCGCTCAGCGCCCCGTGGAATAGCGGGGGAGCTTCACTCGGCAGCGGAGAGAGCAAGGCTCTCGTGGGGAGCCAGGGTGTGGCTCCTCCTCGACGCCCACGGGAATTGAGTTTCACAATATCTATGTGTGATCCATAATCTCGGGAGCTGCTCTTTCGGGATAGCCGTTTCCAGCGTTGCTGCTTCGCGACAATGCGCCTCCCTCCCTGGTCGGAGGCGAAATGTCACATTGCCCCACATGGTGACTTGAGGCTGAGCCGCTCAAAACTACCCACGACACAAACGGGTCCACTCGTTGAATTTTTATAATAATAAAAAAAACAACAACAGTGAAATCAATAAATTAGTGCTCATTAAAATACGTCAGCAAATACACATTTACATGTTTTTTTTAAAGAATCAAAATATAAATTTGTTAAAATACGACGTTCGCCGCGTCGCCCGCGCACGCTTCACTGGCGAGGCGCGGGGGCCGCGGGGTCGCGACCCCGAGACCCCCGAGACCCCACCTCCACGTGCCGCACACGGGGCCTTCGCGGAGGACATCCACCTGAGCGCGCCGTTAGCGTGTCCGTCGCGTGTGCGGTGTCCTCGGGCTCACCGCGGCGTGTCGCTCGCAATGCCGCCGCTCGGTTAATCGTTACGCATGCGTTTTACAATGAACTAGGCCCCCCCTGGTCGCGTCCGAGTAAGCGGGCCGCCCGTCACGCGGGCACCAGCGCGGCCCAGCGGTGAGGGTTTGCTGGTGAGGGTGAGGTGGAGAATGAGGGCGAGGGCTGGGTGCTGAGCGTGAGGGCCGTGGGGACGATCAGGCTGCGTGGGTTGGTTGCGACCGTGACAGTTCCCGGTGTCATGAGGAGTGTCGGTGATGAGAGTTCCTGGGATGGGGGTGAGCGCGACGAGGGTGGTGAGGGAAGTGGGGAGCGGTGGCTCAGTGGTTAGCGCGCTGGGTTACAAATCTGGCGACCCGAGTTCGAATCCCGCTCACGGCCAACACCAGTGACTCTTTTCCGAACCGGTCCTGGGCCTCCTCCCCGAGGTCGACTCAGCCTCAACTGAGTACCTAGTGCGGTGTGTAAACATTGCCACTAGGGAGACAAAGGCGGCCGGGCGTTGTGCTGGTCACCCACCCCCTAGAGTACCGTGTCGACCTTCATAGGTGCTCGCTAACGGCACTTGCCTGTACAGTCTGATAAGGCTATACGGGGGATCTTTGTCTTTGGTGAGGGATGGGTGGTGAGGGATGGGTAGTGAGGGATGGGTGGTGAGGGTGGTGGTGAGGGTGGTGGTGAGGGTCTATCCGAGCCCGATGCCCCGCAGCAGCAGGGGCACGCCACCCACGGCCGTGATGCCGATGGTGGCGTACGTCACGAACTTGTAGGGGACCTCGACCTGCAGGCGGCGCCGAGCCTCGCCGTCGCGCGGCGACACGCCGCACGCCCGGCACACCGCGTGCAGGCACACCCACTTCACCACCTACACGGGGGGTTGGCACGGGGGGCACGGGGGGACACGGGGGGAGACAGGGGCACACGGGGAGTGGAGACGGTGGGGGAGACGGTGGGCGAGACAGGCGGATGCGGGGTTAGCAAACACCTAGCACCGGTTCAGAAAATCGTCGTCACTCGTGTCGGCCGTGAGCGGGATTCGACCCTCGTGTCGCCAGGTTTGTAGCCCAGCGCACTAACCACTGAGTCACCGACCTTATATAACTATACAGGGGGTCGGTGGGGGGGGGGGTTGACACAGCGGTGACCCGGGATTGGGGACCGTGTCAGGAAACACCATCAGGAGCCGCACCTGTCTCGTGGCGACCACCACGAGGATTCCGACGCCGAACCTTGCGACCGCCGTCGCCAGTACGCGCTGCGTCAGGGCGGGGAGCGCGTACGGCGCCGCGCCGCCACACAGCTCGTCGCCGAGGCCGAGCTGCCGGTGGAGCCATCCGGCGAGCAGGCCGCCGGCCCCGCCGCCCATGATAATGGTGGTGTCGCCGCGCGCCGTGCTCCAGTGGTCCAGCTCCGGGTAGTAGAGGCACAGCAGGAAGGGCGCCAGCAGCACCACGGCCGGAGACAGCGGCGAGGACAGCACCAGCTCGTCCAGCGCGTCCCACAGCGGGTAGGAGACGGCGATCATCACGGCCGTGATCGTCACGCCGATCACCACGTCCTGGGGGGCAGGGGGTGGGTCGCGGGGGGTCACGAACCCGCCCGCGACTCGAGTTCGGAATCCCGCTCGCCGGCCGTCGACGACGCCGCCGCCGACGATTTTCTGAAAACTGGTCACGGGCCGACCCGTAAGGTCGACTCGGTCTCAAATTAGCACCTGGCGCGGTGTGTGGACGTCGTCACTAAGGAGATAAAGGTGGCCCGGCGGCGTGGTGCTGACCACCCAACCGCTTGGACTGGCCTCTATGGGTGCTCGCTCGCAGCACTTGACCCTACGGTCTCTCGAGGCTATACGCGGGGGGGTTGTGTTTAGATGAGTGGGTGGACATTTGCTCGTCATCACCCAGGGATGAGTTCATCGTTATTATGCTGGATGAAGGCCGCGACCCTCACCAGGACAAGCGGTTTAGAAAACGGATGGTTGGATGCCGGACGAAGGCGTCCCGGAGCCGTCAGTATGTCTCGCGTTCGCGACATCGGGCTCGCGTCATCTCCTCGACAGGCGTCGCGTTCCTCGCCTCGGCCGATCAATCACTTTCCTCGCCACGTCGCTCCAGTCGGGGAGCGCCGGACGAGTTGCGTCACCGGGGCGAACGCACACGGCGCGATTTCTCGTCCGCCCAGTCCAACCCGAAACTCTGGGCGAGCGTCGCCGTCACGACCGTCGCCCCGGGAAGTGAACGCGCGGCCCTCGCTCTGAACCCGCGCCCTACACCGCCGCCCCAACTCCCTCCACCGCCGCACGGTGAGCGGCTGAAACCTGGATTCGAACCCAGGGTCTCGGCGGGGCCGGCTCAGTACTCCGACCGCTCTGACCTCTGACCCCCCACGGCGATATCACCTTGTTGTCATTCCTGGCAGCCCTGTTGGAATCTCGCGCTCGGGAGAAAACGCGCGACGGGGAAACCCGAGCCGAGCCACTGACGCACGGCGCTTTGACGCTCGCTCTGTCGCCCGCTCACCCTCCGCGCCCGCTCACCCACCCCATGCCTCTCACCCTCTCTCTTTCACCGGTAACCCTAATCGCCCTGCTGCCGCCCCGCCCGTGGGCGAGCGAGCAACGCGCATCGGGCCAAGTCGGCGGTTTTCGGCCTGGCGCCGCGAAAACCAGTTGTACCTGTACATTCTGTTCAGAAATGCAAAATGCGAGAGAACAAAATAGAAAAAAAATCCCAGTCGCCGCTAAACCTGAAAGTGGCCCTCGTCAGCGAGCGCGGCCCTCGACCTGCCCGGTCCCGGTTCGACTTCCGCGAGAGGGTCATCGGCGCGCGTCCGGCGCGGAGACGGAGCGATGGGATCGGAGCGGGAGCGCTGCCGCGTGGCTGCTCGCTCGCGGCGCACTTGCCCCGTCACCCCACGGAGGTTACCCGGGCGAATTTGTCTCTAGCGTGCCGGGCGGCTAAAATTCAGCGAGCTGGCACGGTAGTGAGCGCAGGCGGTGCCCCGGCCAGTCATCTCAGTCAGTCAGCCCGTGACACCTGGGTCTGCCCCCTGTCAGCGAGCCTTCGACACTCTGCGTGGGCCTCAAAGTGCACCTGGCCTGGCACGGGCGCCGTGGCGACGTCACCGCCACTTAGTGGCTCGCGGCGGTTGTTGATGTTGTTGTGCGGATTCTCACCAGCACCGTGTGCATGCCCGTGTAGAGGCGGCTCAGCGACACGAGAGCGCACACCAGCACAGCCGCCAGCAGCCCCCACCCATACGGGTACTGATGGGGTGGAGGGGGGTGCAGGGGAGGGGGGCATGACGTATCAGAATGCCGCACACCCAGCTGAGCGAGTAGCGATGCTGTGCACACAGGTGTGTGTTTGGTCCTGCGCCCGATGATGCCGCGGGGAGCGGTGGTGTAGCGGTTAGCGCGTCGCGGCACGAACCCGGCGATCCCGGTTCCATTAGACCCGCTCATGGACACCGGTGACGATTTTCTGAATCGGTACCGAGAATTCCCCCAGGTCGACTCAGCCTCAAATGAGGTACCTGGTGAAGTGTGTAAAACAGCGCTCGGGGGACAAATGAGGTACCGGGTATTGTGCTGCCCTCCATCCCTCACGTGCTGTACCCGGCCTTCATAGGTTAGCACTTTCCCCAGTAGTTTGCTCCAGGCTACACGGGGGACCTTTGTCCGGTGGTGCCAGCTCGCGGCCCGGTGATGCCAGTTCGCCGCCGCACCTGGTAGCGGCCGGCTGTGGCGAGCAGGAAGCAGAAGGGGAGGGCGGTGGCGGCCATGGCGTGGGTGGAGGGCATCCCGTACTCGGCGTCCACCCGCGTCTCCAGCTTCACGACCGGCGGGGAGGGCGGCCGCGGCCAGCGGAGCACGTCCTTGGACGCCTGGCCCACGTACATCACCACCTGGGACGCGCGGGGAGAACAGGCGGGCCGGGAAAGAACGAAAATTCGAATTAACTGATGTGGGATTTCACGGCTCGATTCGTGATGGTTGCTCTTCAAAGGCGTTCTTTCGGGATAGCCGTGTCACTGAGCGATCTCCATCTCTCTCCTCGCGACGTTTCGCCTCTCTCACACACACACGCGCGCGTACTCGCCTGATGATGCTTCCAACGTGGGAGGCGAAACGTCGCGAGGGGGACAGAGATGGAGATCGCTCAGTGACACGGCTATCCCGAAAGAGACAGCTCTGAAGAGCAACCGTCAGAACTACGGATGTTACAAAGGAACGAGCGAGCGAACGATTCGACGGGCGAGGAAACGGAACACCGGGCGCATCCCGGGCGGAGGGTTGCCCGGGTAATTGGTGGCGAGGGGCGACGGTGGTGCGGTAGAGGGCGGAGGTCACGGCGGGACACGGGGGGTGTTTGACATCCGAGAGCGTGGGTCCGCGTGCAACCGGAGCTCGCGGGACCCGGCGCAGGACCCCGCCGCGTCCATCGATCGAGGTCCCGCGAGGCGCCCACGCGAGCGGAGGGCCACGGCATCGCCTGGGGTCCGGAGGGATTTTCCATCTCTCGATTGACCCGGGAACGCCTGGGCGTCCCTCGGCAAGAGCTGGAAGCTGTTGCTGACGAAAGGGATGTTTGGTCCACCCTCCTTGGACTGCTGCCGCCGCGACCCTGCGATAGACTGGAGTCCCGTATTGCGTAATAGCCCCACCTTCCGCACTGTGTCTGCCGGGATAGGCTTCGGCTCACCGCAATCTGTACAGGGCCGCCAGTCTACAATCGGCAGATCGTGTGTGGTGCAGTAATGTCAACAAACGGTTATCGCAACTGTCCTGATTTTGTCGAGGCTCGATGCACGACGGTTACATTTCCAAGCTGTTCTTTGGGGATAGCCGTGGCACTGAGCGCACCCTCTCTTTCTATCACTCCTTCACGACGTTTCGCCTCCCACGTTGGAGGCATCCTCAGGCGTCGTGATTATCGCAGCTTGATACTGTGTGAATGGCTGTGTCGTGACGAGTAGACTCCCTTCACTCGGCTTACTAGGTAAATGCGCTCTTTGCCAAGTGTTTACATTCAGGTACAGTGCAGTATCTGATGTATAACTTCCGCTGGGGCCATAAGCTCGCTCGCGTGTCAAACCGCCGTGCAGCCTGTGCCAGTCTGTGCTGCCCCCGTCAGTCCGTGCCAGCACTTGCTGGAACGCCCAGGTGTTATTTGAGAGAGATACCTGTACCGCACCTCTCAATGTCATCCCACCTGGCCACAGAGGTCAATTGGGGTTTCATCTGCGGGTGTCTATGTAAGCGTATGGGTTTCTGTGCAAATCTGTGGTCTCTAAGTTGATGGGTGTCGTTCATTAATTGTCAGAAACCGCTTAATCCTGTACAGGGTTTCAGTGAGCCGGAGCCTATCCTGGCAGGTACAGGGCGCAAGGCAGGGCTATACCCAGGATGGGACGCCAGCTTATTAAAAGGCACCGGGGCCAATTTAGTCCGCAGGCCAATTAACCTATGCAGCAGCATGTCTTTGGACTGTGGGAGGAAACCGGGGTGCCTGGCGAAAACCCATGTCTGTGTAAGTGCATTGGTGTTTGTGTCGGGCTGTAGGTATTTACGTACGTTAATGGGTTTCTGTGCTCTATGAATGAGTGGTTCCGCAGTGTGTGTTTACGGTCTCTGTATAAGTTAATGGCTCTGTGCGTAAGTCTTTGTTGTTTTGCGGCACTTCGTTCCGCGCGGCTCCCCCTTGCGAAAGTGGCGTTAGCGTTAAATGTGCTCTCGCGCGGCCATAAGCGACAGGATGGGGCTCGGGGGGGGGACCCTCGCCACGCCACCCTCGCCACACCACAGCCGCCACACCACCCTCACCACGCCACCCTCACCACGCAACATCCTGCCGTGTAATAATCCACTCGGCTTCGCACGGACACGATCTCATTGAATCGCTTCAATCCATCCGTTGGCTGCCGCTCCGTTATCACTCTTGCCCACCGCCCATCCTCCCTGCCTGACCCACTCGCGTTCCCTCCGCGTGTGTCAGTGACGTCGTCACCCGGTGTCATTGCGAGGTTGAGTTTCTCCGTGCTTCTTTCGCGCACATTTCAGCCTCCGCTCTGTCTGCGCGAGCGGCGCGTGTCACCGCGTACGCGTGTCGCGTCCTGAATTCACCAACACGTGCCCTCTAGCCGTGTTTATGTCCGCGGTGAATATTCTCGCCGCTTTACGTCACCGAGTTCGTTCGCGCCGGCTGTCTGTCGCTAAAACAGGGCGCGCCGCGCACACCGCGCCGCTCACCTGATTCGGTCATCGATCGACCGATCGATAATCCCCGTGCGTGCGACGCGCCGCCCAAACGTTATCGAGGAACCGGTGACGCGGCCACGGGACCTCCGGACTTTGAGCCCCGCCGCGGTCTGGCAATCCGCGCGCTCTCACCTCTTGCCGCAGAGACCCGCGACGGTCGACCGCCCTACGTCCGAACCGGGCGCGTCGCACCACCGCCCGGGGCCGTGCCCGTAAACCCGGCGTGACCCCGTCGCGATAAGGGGCGGAGGAGATGCTCGAGCCAGCTCTGGTCCATCGTTACAAACCCGAGTTTCTAACGACAAGGTCCGACCGTGGACACGAGCTGTGCGGGAGGAGCGCGCGGCTCCGCGGTGCCCCTCCGCGCGACCCGGTGTGTTCGCCCATCGCGACGATGGTGATCGGGAGCGGGCGGCACAGGGACGCGCCGGGGGAAGCCGCCCGTGTGCCCGCGTCTCTCCTCAGCGCGGCGGCTGGCGGGGGGTCAGCTTGCGCTCCCCTTGTTTCTGAGACACGACTGTGTTGGAGCGGCGCGGGTTCGCGGATGGCGCCAGCCTGTCCCCACCGCGGTTCACCGCGAGCCCCCGTGCCGTGCCCGCGCGCTATCAGCTGATCTGCCCGCAGCACCCCGCGCGTTTGCACGTGGCGTTGCTTACTGCGGGGACTGGGAGAGGGGGGGGCGCTATAACTTTAACGGAGAGCGCCGCGCTATCCCCAATAACATGCAGCTGCATGCGTTTAACAAGCCCGACTGTGACGATGAGAAGGACACAGAAGCTCGTAAACTAGTTATGAGTTTGTACACCTCCTTCAACAAATTACACTTAATGAACTCTATGAAACGGGGCTGCCCCGTGGCATTCTGTGCTCGTCGCGCTATGGGGTCACGTCGGGGTCACGCAGAGGAGAGGCCACACCGAGGAGTCACGCAGAGGAGAGGCCACACGGAGGGTCGTGGTGTGCGGGGGGCGCTTGGTGGCGCGGCCGGACCCACCATCCACACGCCGAGCAGCCTGCGCGCCACGAACGGGTCGAAGTTCCAGAAGCAGAAGGGCATGAAGGTGATGTAGAAGACCTCGCGGCCCAGCGTGGCGCCCGCCAGGAACAGCCAGTACAGGAAGCGGTTCCGCACCCTGTAGGTCAGCACCTGAGCACGCTGGCACAAAGACAAATATCCCCCGTATAGCCCTGTCAGCCTCTTGCGGCAAGTGCTGTGAGCGACCACACACAGCAAGGGCGCCAGAGTTCGGGAATCCAACCGAGGTGTCACCGCTGTAGTGTAGCAGTTGGAACGCTACGTTACGAATCCTGCGAAGCCATGTTCGATGTCCGCTCACGGCCAACACCGGTGACGAAATTATCTGAACCGGTCGTGGGCCTCCCCTGGGCCGATTCAACCTCAAATGAAT
>JAZEWU010000032.1:6738807-6753796 GCA_036362915.1 Geotria australis | reverse complement strand
GGGGGGGGGGGGGGGGGGGGGGGGGGGGGGGTCCGCTGGGATGGGAGGATGTGGGGAGCAGAGAATGCCCAACCACAGCATTCCTGTGACGGCAGCCAGACATAACAGGGAGGATCGGGCGCGCTCAGGTGAGCCAGCCTCTCCCAACGACTGTGACACGGAGGTGAGGCAGGTGAGTGTGCGAGACAGATTCGAACCGTTCTTCAGACCGATATGCTACTACCACCGCCTCCACCACCTAAACCTCCACCACCACCTCCCTGTACCACCAGCTTGTGCCAGGTCCCTCGCCAGCCACTCTACTGTGTCACTAACGGTCGACACCGCTGAAGGCATTCATCCGTCCATTGTCAGAAACCGCTTAATCATGTAGAGTGTCGCGGTGAGCCGGAGCCTATTCCGGCGGACACAGGGCGTAAGGGCAGGGCTGTACCCGCGATGGGACGCCAGTCTATCACAGGGTACCGCTGATGGCAACAAGAAAAACCCGCGCCAAGAAAATGAATCGCTTTCAAGTTGCGGCGGGGACGCGGAGACTCCGCCCCGCTCGCCGCTCGCATCGCGACGGGATGCAGCCTCTCATGCCGCTGCTGCTGCCTCTGCGGCGGCGGGAGAGGAACTATCAAAGGGATCGCGGGGAGCGGCCGCCGAGGGGAGCGACCGGGGGGGAGCCACCGACCCGGGGCGGAGACCCGCGCCCCCGCTCACACACACACACACACCCCGGCTGCCCGTGTCCCCGGAGCGCGGCTCACAAACGCTGTTCCCCAGCTCACACTCCCCGCGACGGTGCCCGGAGGGGGTGGGGGGAAATCCCCGCGAATAAAGGGCGAATTAAACGTTTTGCATTCCGCGCAGGCCGCCGCGCGGAAAGCGGCAGACCGCTATGCCCGCCGGCGCTGCTTCATCGCCACCACCGCCACCATCACCACCATCACCACCACCATCATCATCCTCCCGCCGTCTCTCCCCGCTGTCAGATTAGCGGATAAATTAACGACACTGGAGGTCGGGATCGCGGCACGATGTAGGGGGGGGGGGTAGCAGCGGCCAAGTGCGCCGCCGCCTCAAAATGAGTACCTAGCGCGGTTTGTGAACATTTCCATTAGGGAGACAAAGGCGGCCGGCCATGGTGCTGGCCACCGACCACCTCGTGTGCCGTGCAGACCTTCATAGGTGCTACTCGCTAACGGCACTTGATCCTACAGGTCTGTTAAGGCTACACGGGGGGACCTTTGTCGTCTTTGGAAGGTAGGTGACCCGAGTGAGTAAGTAGGTAGGCAGAGTGTAGAGATGTTTATCAGGATTGGTGTGTCATGTGTCCAGGCTATGATTCTTAGAGTGATACGATACGCTACATGATCGGCGTGTGTACACACGGCGCGTGTAGCGCTATCGCTAAGCTGCGTGAGCCGCGCGAGCTGTGATCCGAGTGCACGATTGACCACACGCATCGGAGTCGGCGGTGATGGAACAGCTCAGATTCCGCACATTCCTCGCTCCATCGCCACGGAAACCTGTCCTGGGCGGGTCCACCCTACCCAGCACCCCCCACACCCCCCCCCTGCCCAGGACAACTGTAGAATCTCCCCATCATCCCCTGCGCCCTATGACCCCACAAGCGCAGCACCCATCGCAGCAGCCGGCCGTGATCGGAATCTGTCCTCCCCGACTGCATTGCTCTCCGTGCCCGCGTCGCACCTGCGATGCCCCGACTGAACCCCGGGCCTGGCGCGGATAGGTGGCGGGGGGCCCGGTGATGGCCACGTTCCTACGACGGGCATCACGGTGCGTGGCCACCTTTTGCTCAGTGTAATTCAATAGTTCGGTACGGGAAAGTTCAACACCGGTAGCAGATGGTGGTACAGCAAACCATCATGAATCGAGCCGTGAAAACCCACATCAATATAAAGAGAAAATAGTGACTGTGGTTTGGAACTTTCACGGCCCTGAGACGGTGGTGGATATTCCACATTCCTATGGAAGGGGTGAGCGCGGTGACTTGGCCAATATTATAATAACGACATTTCCCGTGTTCAGCACGGGGAGCCTCCGCGAGCCTCAGGGCTGCGAAGGAGGGTCCTGCACTCTCGAGATGTTTGTCTCAATCGCGGGCAACGCGGTCGCGCGTGGAGGCGAGCGGAGAGTCCGGAGAAAACCCAGCGCTGCGCACACGAGGTGGGGACACACGGTCAGCCTACAACACCTTGGTGTCCAGACAGCCGCCCGTCTCACACCCTGCTTATCTTGCGAGACCGGGTGAGACCAAGTGAGACCGGGTGAGACCAAGTGAGACCAAGTGAGACCGGGTGAGACCGGGTGAGAATGAAGTGAGACCGGGTGAGACCAGGTGAGACCGGGCGAGATCGGAGGAGATCTGGGGAGATCGGAAGCATTCGTGGCGGTTCAGTGACTTGGCCGGTAAAACCCGGCACCTTGCGACAAAGACAGAGGGCCCCATGCAAACCAGGACCCCAAGTGACCCGGGCCCATCGAGACGGGGACCCCCCACGAAGCCATGGCCTGGACCCCGTGACCCTCAATTGACCCCAGAGACCGCCTGCGTTGGCCACATCACGTTTCTACTCCCTGAATTATCGATGAGACGGGAGACGGAGAAACGAGGGGAGGCGCGCGGAGTGACAGGGAGACACGGGGAGAGATTTAAAAAAAAACCCAAACATACCCCGGCGATACGGCAAAGCGCTCGGCAGAGTGATGTGCTACGTCAAGTAGGATTGGGTGAACGCACGCATTCAATCGGCACCGTGACGTGGAACAACATCCATAGAGGCGCCATCTCGCACCGCAACTCCACGCCACACAGGTATCGTAAAGCAAAATTCGATAGTAATACGATACTGACGTTCTCATAGAGCCTCTATCGCAAAGCGATTTCATCGTATTGTGAGGCCGCCGTAAAGCGAGCGACCGACGCCCCCTATTACAGTGACGCGGCGTTCCAGATTGCGGATCGACGGACGGCTCGCTGCGATTGCCCATCTCCGCGCTCGCCCGCCCGGCGATCGATCGATCGTGCCCCCTGCTCGGAGCTCGGCCTCTGACACGCATTCCTCCCCGTCAAACTCCGCGCCTCTCTTTCCGAAATAAAATAAATCCGTGCCCGCCCGCTCGCTCGCCAGCGGGCGCGCGCTCGCTCGCATGCCCCGCGAGCCTCCTCCACTGCCGCCGCGCGCATTTCTCACATTCCGAGCGCCGCGCCAGCTGTCGGCCGAGACGCGAGTCGCGGTGCTCATGAGTCGGGGTGTGAGCGTCGCGGTGTGCGCGGCCCGCGACCGGCGGGACGGGGGGGGGGTGTAGGTCATGAATCTCCTGGTGACGTGATCGATAAATCACCGAAGCGTCTGACAAATCTCACGGACCGCCGTCGACGGTGTTCCTCAACGGTGGAGGCTCACCCGGCGCACGCACGCACAAGGCCCGACGGCGTGACCCACCTTGCACGGCGAGCTCCACCTTGGCGAGGTTGCGCAGGGAGATGCGGATGAGGCTCGAGTTGAGCTGCAGGAGCTCCTGGCGCGCGGGCCACGGCTCGCTGGGCGCGGGGTTGAGCAGGAAGATGCGCGTGTCGCCCGTGGACACCTGGTTGTCGCAGATGCTCGGCTCGCCGAAGCCGGCGACCATCACCTTGCGGCCGCCGTCCATGAGCGCGCTGGGCCGCAGCGTCTCGCGGCCCTTCAGGAAGCGCCACACGCGCACCTGGGGCACGCGCGCAGGGGGGTCGGAGGTCACGCGCGGGGCCGTCGCGGAGGGTACGGGCGCGGAGGAGACGGAGCGAGCGATGCGCTCGGCGCGATGGGCAAACTGAGGTCGACGGGTCGATTTGTTATGTTCATATTCTAATTTATTTTGAAAATTTGCACGTTTGATGTATCAATGCAGGAATCCTGTAAAGAGCTTGCAAGCTCACTGGGTATTATTCTGCTCTAATAATAAACATCTGTCAATCAATCGCCCGGCGCAGCAATTGAATCGATGCGGCAGGTTTATTAGTTCCCCCCTTCCGTGCCGCCTGTGTTACCGCCCAGCAGTGTACACGGCTGCGGCCGCTGTTAACCAAGGGTGGGTAGGCCCAGTGCGGTGGGGCAAAGTGTGGGCACGCCCACCTCTCCCGACACGTCTGCTCAGCGCGCGAGTCGAGTAAACGCCGCTCGTTGGGCTGAGGCACTTCTGCCGGGAGTGGCGTGGGGATGCAAACGATTGCGCGGCCGCACTTTGACCTTTTACGAAAAGGGAAACGATACCGCGGCGAGCGGGCGAGCGCGGATTCCGCGACGCGTCCCGACGCGCGGGGTCGCCGTCGCGCGCGCGGGGTTAGCGGCGAGGGAGCTGACGGGCGGCCGGGCCCGTCGGAGCGAAAGGCGCTCGCACGTCGCGCGAGAGTTAATTTCGCTCCGGCTTTCGTCTCCCGAGTATCGGGCGATGGCGCCGCGAGCGATGCGGAGCGGTCTCCTCCGCGGCGACGCTTTATCGGCGGATCGCGTCATTTTTTAAAATGTAGCAAAATGTGGATCGTGATGCCGGCACGCGATGGCCTACTCGCTGCGAATGACGTCACGGGATGTCTTTCGTAACGCAGGCGGTGCGTGGTGTTTTACAGGCGATACCGTGTTGAGTAGTGACCAGGGCGGCCTGTCGGATTACAACCACGAACCTCTGTGGCCGGCGCTTGAATGAGCTACAGCTGGGCCGTGTCGCCACCCACAACACACGCGGCACCCATAACAAACATGCCCCCGGCTGCCTTTGTCTCCCCGAAGCTTGCTACTGGTTACTAGTAGACACAGTGATGCAAACAGCTTCCTAACACACGGAGGCACGCTTTTCTTTTGCGCACAAAGACAAACATTCCCCGCGTAGCCTCCGTAAGCTGCCGGGGCAAGTGCTGTGGGCGAACTCCCGTGAAGGCCGGCACGGAACATGACGGGAGGTGCAGGATGTATTTCAGCAGTGGGATGTGTTGATCAACACCAGTTACATTGTGCGTTAATGCAACTAACCATAGAAGGAAACCGGAGAACCCGGGGGAAAACACACGCAGAACATGAGGAGAGTGCCGCAAACGCCGCACAGAAAGGCGACCGAGCCGCGAATCGTGGCTCGCGGTGACACAGAGGAGGCACCTGTCGCCGCTAAGGCATTGGCGTCATTCCCCGAGCATCGCGGCACGTCGGTGACACACACAGGTGTCTGCGAGTGCTCCGCCAGCCGTGCTACGCGATCCGTGGGCTGCCACAGCACCGTGGGAGAAACACGACGAACCGACGTAAAAGCTCAAACTCGTAAACTAAAATAAAATCCAAACATTTATTTGTTGCTCGTCCTCCTGCGGGCCTCGTGAAGCGACGCCTGTCAGCGGCGCATCCGGACAAACTCCGGAGCCGGGGTTTATTGTGCGTGAACATGTTGACTGTCCGTCTGTTTATAACGCGGGTGTTTTATAGGCGGCAACTCCCGGGCCCGCTTCCCCGCGTGACACACTCCCCGAGTCAGCCGGGACCTCCTCCGCGGCTGATCCGACCACTACGTTCTCAACGCAGGGACCTCCCACGGTACTGGTGATGTCCAATTACCCCCACCTTGGTTGACCTTGTCATTAGCGTCTCTCGCGCGAGGACCGCCGGTGGAGTTTGGTCAAACGTCTCTCTCCTGGACTCCGCGGTTGACCCCACGTACCGCGCGCCCTGTGCCAGGAAGCCGGGGGGAATTGGGGGAGGCCAAGTGCGCGACCTCACACCTCCTGGGCGGCAGTTTGGCAGCTGCCGCTCAGAGAGGAAGGATTTGGGCATTGCTCCGGCGGCGTGCGGTTACCCAGCGTAAGCGAGTCAATCTGCCGCGCGGACAGGCTAGTGTCTGTCGGCTTGTCTCTCTGAACAATGTCCGCCTCTGCTGTAATAATAAACACCTATCTACCCTGCGGTTGTTGTTGTGCAGGTGTACACGCTTGCTGCCCACGCCCGGCTGGAGGGACACTGTACGGGGTTTTACAGCCGCCCTCTGAGCCGAGCGAAGGTTGCGCGGGTCACGTGCGACGCGGGGATGTTTTGTAAAAATCCGTGGCTCGCTCTCACGGGGGTCGTTAACGTCGCCTCGTTAGTTATTCACCGCCCGTAACCTCATTGGAATAAAAGACGAGTTAATGAAGGGGGTTGTTTTTTTTTGCCGAACGGTGGTAGAACTTTCTAACGCATCGCAATCGCCACCTTTTGAACAGAGACACGAAGGGAGGCTGCTGCTGCTGAGCGTGAGTGGCACGCTGCCACTTGTGGTGGTGTGGCGAGGGTGGTGTGGCGAGGGGGGCTGGACGAGGGGAGGAGGAGGAGGTGGTCTCTCTACTCATGTAGATTAGTCACGGCTCCACGCATCAGAATTGCTCTACATAGATATTCTTTCGGGATAGCTGTGTCGAGTGTTCTTTCTCTCTCTCCTTCAGGATCTTTCGCCTCCCACGTTGGAGTCCGCGTTTGTGTGTCTAGCAGTCGGTTGTTTTGTTAACACACTGTCATAACGGTATTTTCGACTTACGACCAAATCGACTTATGACGTAACCCCGTTTTAAGTCGAGTAGCGATTGTACACATTTCCGTTATAGCGAATTTGCGTATATAGAGTTTCCGTACATCGGGGGACGTTTGTATCTCCCCCCGCCCCGTGCCCATTAATCACCAGATCACACCCACACAGGTGCAGCCACTCGGCTTAATGGGGGCCCGCGGAGACACGGAGCAGGAAAAACAACACACAGCTCGCGTGAACACGTGACGGCATCACGACTAAAAGATCACAGGCGCGAGAGTGCGCGTCATTAACTGTAAATAATGATCGATCACGCACGCACGTGTGAGCATTGATGTCGGGTTTCACGCTCGACACGGCTATCCCGAAAGAGCAGCTCTGTAGAGCAACCATCCCATTACACTCGATCGCACAACTCAACAGTAACGGATTACACCCGTTACTGCCAATAAGCGTGTCTCGAGTCAATAAATAAACATTGCCGAGGCGATGAAGGTCCAAGGACAGGCACCAAAAGAGAATCGTTACAGACGTGTTACGTAAAGACGCAAAGTTCGTCACTTTTCATCGGAGTGAGTTAAGTCTCCCTCGGCTCGAACAAGTTCCCACCGGGCAGATTCCGCGTTGCCACGACAACAAACGCCACTCCGTCCATGTACTTATTGACTGTACGTGCTGTGAATATGGGCCGTTGCCCGAAACGTCGTTTATTACAGTCCATGCTGGATTGTTCATTCATTCATGCATTGTCAGAAGCCGCTTAATCCTGTACAGGGTTGCGGTGAG
Organism: Geotria australis; assembly: GCA_036362915.1. Classification (NCBI taxonomy): domain Eukaryota; kingdom Metazoa; phylum Chordata; class Hyperoartia; order Petromyzontiformes; family Geotriidae; genus Geotria; species Geotria australis. The sequence goes on along the minus strand of JAZEWU010000032.1, from coordinate 6,746,473 downwards.
CCGGAGCCTATCCCGGCAGACACAGGGCACAAGGCAGGGCTATACCCAGGATGGGACGCCAGTCCATGACAGGGCACCGGGTGCAATTTAGTCAGCAGGTCAATTAACCTATCCAGCAGCATGTCTGTTGGACTGTGGGAGGAAACCGGAGTGCCCGGCGAAAAACCCACGCGGACACGGGGAGAACGTGAAAACTCCACACAGAAAGGCATCCGAGCCACGCGGGCTGGTGAGGGCGGGTGAGCACAGACACGGAAGCATGGAAGTAGAGTACAACCACGGAGTGGGCCGAACTGCCCTGTGCTGCCGCGCAAGAAGAATACATGTAAACACTGGGGTTCGGTTGTTACGGAGCACACGTCCACTCTGCCACTGTGCCGCAGCCCTGTGGTCCGCGTGTCCTCCCGCGGTCCCACTGTGTCAACATGAGTCCAGGTGTTGTCACCCACCACCGCGGTCCCAAACTGGCCCCCCAGTCTCCCCGGGTGTCCTCCCGGTGTCCCCAAGGTGTCCTACTATGTCCAAATGAGTCCAGTTGTCACCCACCACCACGGTCCTAACGTGGTCCACCCAGTATCCCCCGGTTTTAGATAGATAGATGTTTATTATCACAGCAGAAACAAATACTCTTTACGGGGTTCCTGCGACACCCCTCCCCAGCCACCACGATCCCACCTCGATGTCCCCCGCGGAATTCCCCCGGTGTTTCCCCGCTGTCCCCCCCCCCGCGGTGTTCCCCCGGGTGTGCCTCACCATGCCGGCGTAGGTGTGCAGCACGGGGTCCCTGTGCAGGATCTCCTCCACGGTCCCCGTGAGGACCACGTTGGCCGCCTCCTCGCGCAGCTCGAGGGCCGCGTCGCCCCGTGCGCACTCCCAGCTCGTGCTGCCAACGCGGAGCCGCGGGGCCCCGTGGCCACCCCCGCACAGCGACAGCCACGCCAGCACCAGCGGCAGCGAGGGGCACCCCCGGCGGCAGCGGCGCCAGCGGGAAGGCGACATGCCGCCCGCCACCTGTGTCTCCCTGTCTGTCTCCCTACCTGTCCGTGTCCACGTGTCGCTGCGCGGCTGTCTTATCTGCGCGTCTCTAATCGCCTGTCTACGTATGCGTGTCTGTGCCGCGTGTTTGTGACGACCGTATCTCCACGCGCGCGTCTCTCTCCAAGCGGTTGTGCAAATGCGCGTCTCCGTACCTCCGTGTCTGTCGTCTCAGTGTGCGGGCCGGTGTCTATGCTCGCCGCTCGCCTCTGCACCTGAGCGTGTCTCCGCCTGTGCTCTCTACTTGTCCCGAGCGCCTCCGCCGGCCGTCTCAGACTCCCCCCTCCCTCTGTCCCGTCTCACTGTCGCACCGCACAGTCTGTCCCTCCAAGAACCAGCGTCTGTCTCTCTCTTGTCGCCGGTCTGTCTCTCGTCGCAGCGGCAACTTCCCGCAAGCCGGTGCGAGACGGGGAGGGGGGGGGACCCCGGTGCGAGGAGGTGGGGGCCGCGGAGTTGCTCGACGCGAGGCGAGAACGTCCCCGGCGAGCGTTAGGGTCCCGCGCGGACCCCCGAGGCTGGAGGTCGGGGAGCACAGCGTGAAGACGGGACCGCCAGGAGGAGACGGGAGACCCTGAGGTGGCGGCGGCGACGCGAGCTCTCGGGAGCCGGGAGAGCGAGGCGCCGAGTCAAGCGAGGGTTGCGCTCATTTGCATAACTTATGCGGCTTTTCCAGCGGGCAGGCCGGCACGCCCAGGCCCAGCCTGCCTCCGCCTACTCCTCCTGTCCACGCTCTCTCGTGTAGAAGACATCGTGCAAAGATCCCCCCCCCGTGTAGCTTCAACAGACTGTAGGGTCAAGTGCTGTTAGCGAGTAGCAACTATAGGTAGATGTTTATTATTACAGCATAGATACGGTACTCATACCGCAAGCACACACCCGATCATAACCACACCTATACACACAGCCCCACGCTCCCATCACAACCACCTGTACACACAACCTCGAATCCTCCAACAGTATTTCACAGTCATCCGTCCATTTTCAGAAGCCGTTTAATCCTGTACAGGGTCGCGGTGAGCCGGCGCCTATCCCGGCAGACACAGGGCGCAAGGCAGGGCTATACGCAGCATGGGACGCGAGTTCATCACAGGGCACAGTCTTACAGCCATTGCATAATAATAATAATAGCATTTATATAGCGCCTTTCACCCGAGGGTCACGAAGCGCTGCACAAAGCTGCAGAGAGAACGACATGTCAACAACGACAGAGCACGTGTCTTGGCCTCCCTTGAGAAGGGGACGTTCGTGTCTATGGGCCCTAGAGCGAACTATTTAATGAAGGACTCTGATGAACGAATTCTGAAGGAATTTACCAAGTCACGCGCTGTAATTCATTCAGCACCCCCCCGAACCCGCAACCCCCACTCATCCCGACATCGGTAAGTGTATTGTCAATGAGTATACAGTTCGTGGGAATATGGGTATACTGCCGGTGAGTATATTGCCAGTATGTAGCTCGCACCTGTGCGGTGGTCAAAGTGTTGTAAGCGCTCGGGAACTGACCCGCTCGGAATGCACGGCGGCCCCGTGTTTTCGCCCCCGTGTAGCCGTAACAGACTGCAGGGGCAAGTGCCGTTAGCGAGCACCTGTGAAGGTCGACATGGCACACGAGGGGGTGGGTAGCCAGCACCACGACCGGCGGCTTTTGTCTCCCTAGTGGCAGTGTTTACACACCGCACCGGGTACTAATTTGAGGCTGAGTCGACCTGGGGGAGGCCCAGGACCGGTTCAGAGACTCGTCACTGGTGTGGGCCGTGAGCGGGATTCCAACTCGGGTCGCCAGGTGTATAGCCCAGCGCGCTAACCACTGAGCCACCGCTCCACACACAGACACACACAGTGACACACAGAGACAGACACATAGAGATACATAGAGACTCACAGACACACAGACACAATACTAACCGCCATTCGCCACTAACTGGCGGTGACGTCACCACGGCGCATGTGCCAGGCCAGGTGCACCTTGAGGCTATCACGCAGTGTCAAAGGCTCGCTGACAGGAGGTCACGGGACAGACCCAGGTGCCATGGGCTGCCTTCTGTGCCAGGCTAGGTGCATGAGGTCACGGGATAGATTGGCGTTGTTTCCACCTCATGTCATGTCTGTCTCTCTGTCTTCCTGTCTCCCCCCTGTCGCTCACCCTCCCTCCCTGTCTCCCTCAGTGTTTGTCTTTAAGGAAGTGACGGCCCTCTTAGGGGACGCTGGCATATTTTTGCCGCTCTTAAGATTGCCAGTTACACGACCTTTCAGTGTATTTGAAGCAGTTAATTTTTTGTTACTTTGGTTTTTATTAGTTGTTTTTTTTTGTCTGTCGTTGCGCAGCGCTTTGTGACCCTCGGGTGAAAGGCGCTCTATAAAATGCTATTATCGCCAGACGGCGCTGTCACGAGCGAATCGATTCCCACCCAGTCCACAGATGTCTCCCAGAATCGATTGTATCCAGAAACCCATTGCATTGATTGTAGCGCCCTCCAGCGGCTGCAAACGTGCAACCGCAACAATCAACACTTGTGCAGAGCGAAGGTCTGTGCATTGGTTCAAAGTTCACGTGCATCCATTGCGTGTCTCCCAAGAACCGGTAACGCTGACGCAGCTTTTATCAGTGGAAGGCTTCAGGGGCTGCCGGCTGCCCAAACTGTAGTCTGACCCCAAACCACGACAACGCACGCGCTTTGTGACCCTCGGGTGAAAGGCGCTATATAAATTGAAATTATTATGGCAGCAAATAGCAACACAGGCGATGCCAACACCTGGCAGCCCACAATTGATGTGGCGTCATATTCCACGGCCGCTCAACTTCACGTGAGATGATGGCATTCCAAATAATATAGACGAGTTCACCCATGGAGAGACGAGACTAATCCCGTTACAACTTGCAACTGACGGCATATTTATGGATTTGCAGCTCGTGAACGACTGCACGCTACCGCTCTTCACCCAGATTCCCCGTGTAGCCTTAACAGACTGTAGGGTCAAGTGCTGCTAGCGAGCACCTATAAAGGCCAGCACGGAACATGAGGAGGTGGGTGGTCAGCACCACGCCCGGCCAAGTTTGTCTCCCTAGTTGGCAATGTTTACACACTGGACTCGGTACTCATTTGAGGCCAAGTCGACCTCGGGGAGAGGCCCAGGACAGGTTCAGAAAATCACCACTGGTGTTGGCCGTAAACGCGATTCGAAATCAGGTGGCCAGGAAACCACTGAGCTACCACACACGGACAGACGGAGACATTAATGTGTGAGTGTAAGACAACAACAGACACGGTTTCAAATTCCACGATTCTTTAATGGCATTGCGCGGGCACAAGCCGCCGCGAGCGGAGCGACGGCGCGCGAGCGAGGCGCTCAGTCCTCCTCATCCTCCTCCTCCTCGTCCTGGTTGATCTGGAAGTAGCGCAGCTCGTACGACTCCTTGTTGGCGGCCACCACGCGCAGCCAGTCCCGCAGGTTGTTCTTCTTCAGGTACTTCTTCGTCAAGTACTTGAGATACCTGGCGGGCGGTTCGGGGGGGGAGGGCGGCAGATAAGGTACGTTACATGCTGCGGTGCGCCAAACGCGAAAACTGCTTTGTAAAATGTTGTGGGTTCGCTCTCTAAGGTAGTGGTGTGCTGAAGCAGTAGAGAATCGGCACGTTTTGTTCGCATGATCAAACCTGACTAATCGGCCGTGTCGGGTGGAGGCGGGTTTACGACACGTATTTTTAAAATCCTGTACAGGGTAACAATAATAATAGCATTTATAGAACGCCTTTCACTCGAGGGTCACAAAGCGCAACATAATTTTTTTTGGGGTAGCGGTGAACCGGAGCCTATCCCGGTAGACATAGGGTGCAAGGCAGGGCTATACTGAAGATGGGACGAGACGCCAGTACATCACATGGCACCGGTGAAAATTTAGTCCGCAGGCCAATTAACCTATGCAGCACCATGCCTTGGGACTGTGGGAGGAAGCCGGAGTGCCCGGAAAAACAAATAAACTATGGATAACATTGGTCACGGAAGCGTTCGCGTTAGGTATGTAGCACTCACCGCTTGGAGAAGGGGATCTCGGAGGAGACGGTGATCTTGCTCTTGCTGCGCTCCACCGTCACGGCCGAGTGCTCGGTCACTTTGCCCGTCTTGCCGTCCACCTTGATGCGCTCCTTCAGGAACTGCTCCTGTCGCCCGCGACACGCCGCACCATGGGTGCTAGGGAACAGCACCCTAGACCCGACTAGGGAAGGTGGCCCTAGTCGCACAGCCACGTTCAGTGCCGTGCGAATGACCACAACGCGGCTTGCAACCGCCCGCGCAACCCTCGCAGTCGTACCGACCACTTCCACAGAGATTTCCCCCACCCACACATTCTATCTCTTTATACAATTATATTGAAATTGTGCTACGTCATTAAACTATTTGGAACACTAGCCGAACAGTGTATTGGAGGGTGGACCGCAGGGAGAGAAAGAAACATGTCTAAGATCCCTACTTATCTACTGCTTATCTACACGAGAAAGGTTCTGCTGCACAATCCACAGCACCCTGCTACGGAACTCTTCAGCACACGTGGCGGTGAATCGAAATTACGCTGTTCATTATTACAGCTGAATTAGGCCAACTAGATGAAAATAAAATCTGACGGTTTTTTGTGCAGTTATTTGACTGAAATGAGACGACCTGCTCATTACACAGCCCGTATTTATAACTGGTGACGATACCCCAATTCGCGCCCAGGATCCTCATTGCTTTGATCCAAACCGACTGAGCCACTTCAGGACAAGTAACTCGGTCATCAATTAATTGGCCGATAACATCATAAGATATATGACACTGTGTGTGGGAATATGCTGCCTCCTGCACCTCTCTGCGGATTCCTCGCTACGCCTCTGAATCGTTCTCTCTTCGAATTACCACCATTTACATTTAACGACCGCGTGCCGAGCGTTCCAAATTGTTGTTATTAACCCAACGCGGAGTGGTGTGTTGCAGCCGTGCGGCGCCACCACCGGTCGGCTTCGGGCCGCGTGAAGGCGCGGTGTCGGGGGGGGGGCACTTACAAAGTTGGCCGAGTCCATGATGCCATCCTCCACGGGGTGCGTGCAGTCCAGCGTGAATTTCAGCACCAGCTTCTTCTTCTTGCCACCCTTGCTTTTCTGCACCGCTGACTTCTTGTGAGTGCGCTGAATCACAGAGCACCGGACGGACGTTAGGAAATAACTATGAAAGCCGAATGAATTAAGACGATGGGTTATTTTCTGCCGGAGTAAACATCCATCCATTGTCAGAAACCGCTTAATCCTTCCTGTACAGTGTTGCGGCGAACCGGAGCCTATCCCCGCAGTCACAGGGAGCTATATCCTAGATGGGACGCCAGTCAATCACAGGGTACCGGGGGCAATTTAGTCAGCAAGCCAATTAATCTATGCAGCAGCATGTGTTGTGGCAGGAAACCGGGGCGCCCGGCGAAAACTCACGCCGCGCACTCCATCTATCTATTAATGTAACATGAAGGCTTTCGTGACCAATGTTATCCATATGGATCTAGATACTTGAGGGCGCTTCCCTCAAGGATCCATAAGCCCACTTAAATGACCCCATTTTTAGACCAAACTTCATTTAGAAATTTAAAGCAGTGTTATCTGCAAATTAGAGGCGTTTTATACACGTACAGCCCTTACTTAAATCAAGGGACAGCCTTCCCAAATCTTGGGTTACTTGACCATATTTCGCAAGGCCACGCCGGCTTGCGAGCAAAAGGCGGCGGATAGCAGGCGCGGGGACATACAAGTACAGCGCAATAGGTTTGGCTACGTTGCCTTCTGCTACCTATACCCAACACGTAAGACCAACGCATCCTGTAAGCAAGCCGTGTTGCGCGTGACGGCTAGACAGACAGACATTTATTATTACAGCAGAAACTACCCATTGAGCTTGCAAGCTCTTTGCGGGATTCCCGAAGGCTCTTCATTGAAGCACTAACCCAGCTCAAGGTCTGGCGAGAGCGGTCGATTTGGCCACTGACCGCGTTATATGGTAAAACGCGGCTGCTAGCTACAAACACAACCCCCGGAGAAATACCGAGTGGAGAGCCAGGGACTCTCCGCCACGAGGCCTTACAGCCTGGGCCTACCACCGCCGCCACGTGAATCAACCCGGTAACCGGAGCCCGCCAGCCGGGGCCCGGCCGCCGCGCCCGGCCGCCGCCTGCCCAGTCGCGTTAGGGATACTCCGCTGACCGCGACCGAGCCCGTGTACAGACGGACAAGGGCTAGGGAGACCGGGACGCGATCGAGGAGCCGGGAGCGACGCTACTTACTGCCGGCGCCATCTTCACGGGAGAGAGAGGGAGAGGGAGGGGCGGGGGGCTTAGTGCGCATGAGCGGCGACCGGACTGTTCTCCCCCCCGACTCCCTCTTCCCTCCACCCCACTCGCACCGCACGTAACATAACATCCCCCATTCGCCACTAGGTGGCCGTGGAAAACCAGATCCTTGTTCCTGATTAAGCTGATTGCAACTATCAGCGAAACGTCGTACCTTCATTATAGATTTTGCGGGCTCGCTCTCCAACGTACCGGACGGGTTGGAGGAGGTGATTACGACACTTATACACTTTTCACGTGACCTAACTCATAAAAAGAACAAGACTAT